>JBBPBX010001351.1:42649-57851 GCA_038048925.1 Garcialebias charrua
GAATGAATGAATGAATCTAATAATTGTTATGTCAGCTAAATGAGATAGAGATGTGTTACCATATCAACTTTACCATTGTGTTTTTGTAATACAAATGTGTTTTGGTACCTCAACATACTGCTGGTCTTAAAGCCAATATATACTGTACATACACACTAAAAACAGTTGGGTTAAAAATAACCCAATATGGGTTATATTAAACCCAGCTGCTGGGTTATTATAGGACCAGCCCAGCAGTAGTTAATTTGACCCAGCATGTTGGGTTGAACCATTATAACCCAACGGTTGAGTTAAAATATTCTACCCAAATGCTGGGTCAAATTAACTGCAAATTTGGGCAGTTTCAACCACACATATGTGTTATATATTCTACCCATATGCTGGGTCAAATTAATTAAAATTCTGGGTTGTTTCAACCACACATATGTGTTATATATTCTACCCATATGCTGGGTCAAATTAATTAAAATTCTGGGTTGTTTCAACTACATTATTTGTTATTTAATCTGCCCATATACTGGGTCAAATTAATAAAAATTCTGGGTTGTTTCAACTACATTGTTAAGTCAAACTAATTAAAATTGTGTGCTATTTTACCACATTTGTTCAGTTAACTATCCTAATGCTTGGTCAAATTAACCGAAATGACAGATTAGTTATAACACAGTACAATGTTTCAGAAAATAAATTGCTAGACTACCCATTTCTATACTCAGTTCAGGAGCAAATCTCTTACAACATAATCCTAGATGTGGTCATGCAAAGCACATGATGCAATAAACACGTAAACAATACTGGGATTTTTACAAGGTGCTGCCTTGTAATTTATTAAAACTTGATGTCAACAATGTAAAAACTAATTATTGAAAAAGTTCAAATTATTGAAATTAAAACAGTAATGTAACACTTCAAATTAGTGTCATTAAAACAATGCTTAACAACTAAACATTTAACAGGTCTAATGTCAAATTGTCCTTGAGGTTCTTAGTTCTCTTGGCATGCAAATATTCTAGTTTGAAGAAACTTTACCAGTTTGGACTCCCCTCCTGGCACTTCATAGACCACACACTGCAGAAGTTCCCACACATGTTCACATTCCTTTGGGTATTTAATGTCCAAGATAAAGAAGGCCTTGAAGCAGACATCAATGGCCTGAAGCAGAGTATCGTGCTCGAAAGCCTGTCCAGCAGTGATGACAAAGGTCTGAGATGTATGCTGATCATCATTTCCCAGTGTCAGAACGTAGAGGTAAGGTCTGGATACCATAGCCTCATGGAGGTACTCCACCATATTTGTTCCAGGCTAAAAAAAAGAGAAAGAATACATAAGAGTAAGTGAGTGTAAGAAAGGACCAAATGATAGTTTTCAGATAAAGGTTAGGTTTCCCAATTAGATGTACTGTAGGACTTACAGGCTTATGATCGATGAAGGCCAAGCTGCATTCTTTAATGGTGTGGCGAACCATTTTTGCACCACGGCCACGGCCAACTTTGTAAGCGGTTGGAGGAAGCAAGGCTGGCAGCTGCCTCAGAGCAAGTTCCCCAACAGCATCTGTATGAAGAAGACACAGGTATCAATATAAGGGCTGGGTTAAAAAAATAAAAGAAATTGATTTAATTGATCTTGGATTGATTTCATTTAAATTTGGGAAAATCTATTCACAGGACATGAGACCAATTGTTCCACATTGCTTTTTGTGTGTGCATTTCTGTATTGTGTCACTCCTGGATTGCTTAAAGATAACAAAGAACTTTGTTTGCAAAGATTTGGTGTGGCGCTTGAACCAAACAATGGTATGTAAACATCTGACTGAAACACTTCTCCCAGGCCTGTATAAATGTGTGAAAAACGACATTCTAACAAAATGTTTTAGTTTTGTTACAAATATTATTTTTATACTTCAAGAAATGTCTTAATGAAATAAACAGTGATGAAATGTTTTAGTTTTATTATTTGTTTTACTAAGGTATAGTAAGTTTTAATAAGTTTATTGAACATGACAGAAGCTAACTGAAACGTTACAAATATACAGTTTTCATACGCTCAAAAGTGGGCAGAAGTATACTTTTATTAACACACCTCTGCTCCTGCAACCTCATTCCCATCACTTCCTATTTTTCAAGAAAATTATTAATTTCTTAAAAATTAATGCATCCAACAACACTGTTACCATCAAATCCTTTATAATTTAAAACCTTTGAAACTTGTGACAGTCTTGTTTCAAGATTAAACTGTTTAATTTACAAATTTGCTCTGAAAACCTGTTGTTTATGGTGAAGAGAAAAAAATAAAGTGATATTGCATTTTACAACAAAGTTGAATCGTTTTCATTATTTAAGAGCAGAATTCAAATTGAATCAAATTGTGATTAATCGATTCAGAACCTTGTGATTCAAAACTGAATTTAGAATTGGCCATGATGATACCTAGCCCTAATTAATATGGTGTGGAATGGTATTCCTGTGATTCTATTTAGTATCTGTGGTTTTGGTTCTTTTGGCGACACCTACAGGTGATTCTGAGAAACTTCATGATGGGAAAATAATTATTATTCCCACCAAAACACACATGATTAACAATTATTACATCCACATGGACGCAATTAGAATATAACCTGCAAAGAATATAAAAAACAGAAAGACTGAATAGTTTTGCACAGCTTAAATTCTTGTTATTTGTTCATTTTTAGCTATTTTAGCAGTTGAAGAACGTGATGCATGATGGGACAAGACGACATTCCTCTGTTCCAGGGTATATTTAAATGAAAACAATGTTTTTCTTGTTTTTAATTCATTCCAGATTTGAAGAACACAAGAAAACTATTTAAAAAAAAACACATAGTAACTCAAATTCCACTTTTTAAAGGACCAATGAAAACACTGACAAGGAGAAAACAAAAAAAATCAAACGAGCTTAAAAATCAAATTAGAATCTGGTTGACAATCATGACACCCCAAAAAAATCTCAAAGACTTTTTACTAAAAACACTCACTCTTCCAGAGCTCGAGTCGTCTTTCAAACTGGGAAATGACTGAACCAAATCCGATGCCAGGGCCTTTTTGGTCTCTGATGAAGGACTGTAACACAAAAAACAGTTACACAGAAATAGTGAAAACTAGTTTAAATGTATAGTTTCTATACAAATACTATATGACAAATACTTATGATTACCGATTTATTTAAATGATTATTAATTAACTGAAAATGTCTAGGCTATTTTTGTTCTAGTCTATAACCCAGGTCTATGCCATGTACTGTTGCTATACAGCTGGGTATTAAATAAAAAACTCTCAAATGTTTTTTATACACAACCCTTACTGCTTTGTTGCCAATTAATCTAATTAGCTGCAAAATGCTCCCCTACCAAAATTACCTTTTAATAAAAATGGTAAAATTTCTTGGTTTAATCCTTTTAATAAAAATATACAACTTAATATAACATTTGTTTTAATCAAGAAATGTGATTTTTAAGCAGCTATTTAGCACAATTTAGAGCAGGTGGAAGAAGGACTGAGCACTGATCAAGGTTAACAGTGCCACATGCTTAAACTTCACAGGCCTCTCTCCACTGCAGGCACTCTAAAGTGACAAATTTGAAGTTTTATTAGCATATTTCTCTATAAAGATATTGTTTGAGATTTATGTGAAGTTGTCAGAAGACATAAATTAAAAAAGAATGCAGTCAACTCCCAAATAATCACTATGAGTAGCAATGCAGACATGACATGCTGTGGATGTCAAAAATATATTTTAATATAACAAAAATATATTTCTTACCTTTAAATCTTTCTACAAAGTCTGTCAGCTGCCACTTTGTCAACGTGTTGATGACAAAGCTGTCCATTTATCTGAAACAAATAATAAACGAATTTATACACTCACCAGCATGTCAGGAACAAACTAGCAGTTATTTTGGGACATGGAGAAAGTTCTATCAGGACATGTTACCGCTGATATCCAGGCCATTCATCTCCCTTTTAGGTTCGACGCGACACATGAGCAGAGCACACTCACGCTGCTTCCAGCAGGAAACAGAAACTGAAAGTACGTTTTCTACTTTCAGGTCGTGTGACATTACATCCAATAACACAGCATGTTTAGACCATTGCAAACCTTCTTAGATTCTAACAAACAAACTAGAGACAGAGCTTCTTTTAATAAGTTTTAAAAAAAATGGCGATTTCTTTTCCCACAATGCTGTGCGCAGTTGCACCGCGGACCAGTGACGTCACGCTCCAAAGCTTGCGCTAGCAAGCATACACGAGCTAAGCTAAGCTAACTAAGCTAACAAATTAGCCTGCCGGAGAACAAACCAGTTAGTTAGCTGGGAAACTCAAAATAAACATGACCATACAGTTATGTACATTATAAACTAAGTTCATTCGACAAATGGCCAACAGAAAAGCTGAAAAGCTTTTCTGATAGCTTAAATGATAGCCATTTAGCCCTTATCATTTAAGCGCTAAATGGCTAGCTATGTTGTAGCTACCTAAACTAACAAGCCTTGATCGAGAATAAAAATGAATTACATGTACTTTAATATGTAACACAACACAGACACCATGAATTAGATATATAATGTGCACAAACCTTTTTTCAATGATTTGCTTCGCCTTAAAGATGATCAGTCAACTTCTCTCCAGCACTTGTGTGAGCTCAAGGAGCATCAAGCCTATCTCAGTGACTGGGGTTGCGGGCGCAGTTTGGTGGAGGAGGAGCACGTCTTGTCAACGTGATGACGTTCCAAGCAGAAAATAACCCAGGTGCTGGGTCAAGCGATAGAAAATAACCCTGGTGCTGGGTCAAGCGATGCATGTTGTGTTGATGAATTTTGAATAAGAGGTTAACCCAGCGGATGGGTTGCACAAAAACAACCCAGTTCCCATAAAAATAACCCAACTCCCATAAGAATAACTCATATTGGGTTGACAATTTCATAACCCAGCAGTTGGGTTGTTGAAATAACCCAACCTTTTTTAGTGTGTATAAACTATTAACTATCAATTACAGAGTAATAGCCTTTGTAATACTACAAAACAGTGTTAAAATAACATTGAAAGGTTTATTTTAAATCAAAATGTCCCCCTTAACATCAAATGTGGAAGTGGGCTCCAGCTACTTCTGCACTCAATTCAACTGAGAGCCTCAGAGAATGTTAAAGTTTATATCTTTTCTATCACTCTTCTGTTGCCAGGAGCTTTGAAAATCACAGAAACTGCAAGTTTTTTTTTTCACCTACCAGGCCAGTTCGTTTAAACTTGTGCTGATTGAAAGATGGAAAAACAAGAAACCAAGAGAGAAGGAGATTGATTGCCCGAGTGTGTGCATGTGTGAGCTTGTGTTTGTCTCACCCCAGACAAACATGAGAGGCTTGAGAGGTTAAATATGTTATATACAGTAGTGGAGTTATGTTCTGTCCAGATACGCATAGCATGTTAATGTCAGTTTTAATATGTAAAATGTATTATTCTCATTACTATTCTCATCCATCCAATTAACCTCACAAACTTCCATTGCCTTATGTATAAGTAATGCCATTTACACAAAGTTTTTTTTATTATAAAAGGAACAAAAAATATCAAGCTACATTAATTTAAAGTACAATAGTTAAAAGTTGAAGGCAATATAGGGAAAAAAGATGATAATAAACTTGATGAAATGCATTTATGCATGAGAATGCAGTATTTCAGGTTAACAGCATTAACCTTGTTAACACCTAATGAGGTTTTTCTTTGTTAGGTTTGCAGGTCCTCCCAATGCCTGCAAGGTTTCTACATTGGTGTTCAGCTTTCCTCCTCACCCCAAAGGTCCATGTGTTAAACAGTAAACATTTGAAACCAAACGTTAGAAACAAAACATGGATTTGTGTCCCTCTAACACTTGAAGAAAGTGAGTATAGTTTATGGATTGATGGAACAGATCAGAGAGTTTCTGTTAAATCTCGTATTGCATTGTGAAGCCGTAATGGAAGACCAGCAACATAATGTGAAATTAGGACGGCAGATTGTTGGGAATGCCAGTGCAGTTACTCTTCAAGATGTAGCTGTTCAGAATGAGTTGCATGATGAGTGACTCGTTTGTAAAAAGAGGACAAAGGATGTTTTTTTAAAGGAAGAAAATGATTAAAATGTAAACATTAATGTAAAATTATGGAACAACAGTGATACAAGTGTTTGTTTTTTTGGTATGATATGAAGTAATGCTTTATGCTGTTTGTAATTAGGTGTCTGTATTCCTACTTCCGCTCTCGGCAAAGCAAGTCGCATATCTTTTTGCTCCTACCCTCCCTAAGTTTTCCTCCTCCCTGCTTGCTTTTTGTCTCGTCTGTGACTCTTCAGCGCTCACTCGAACCAATTTGCGATGGATTTAATAAATTGGGCTGTTTCATCTATAGATAAGATTTTTTCCACGAAGCGGACCGGGCCAGGAGAAGCGGTCTGCCCCTCTGACACGCACGCTGTCGGATACATGATGGACTCGTGGGGACAGTGGCAACCCATGTGTTTGACCGTCTTGTCTGTCGAAGACGTGGAAGATTTGTGGATTATTGGGATATTGGTGGCAGCTGCTCTGTTTTTTGGCGTAAGCGGAGCTGTCTGCTACTGGAAGCTCAGGAAGGCTTCGGCGGCTATCGGCGCGCTGGCCAAACTTCCTGATCAGCAAGATTCTCTGATCCGGGCTGTGAGCTCCTCATCCCAGCTACGAACTGAATCGCACGATGGGAGCGGCGGTAGACCACCGCGGACCTGCGGTGCGCTTTGGAACTCGTTTACAGCCGCCCGGCCTCAATCAGGGCACAGATGGGGGTTCGTAGTTCGGAACCTCATATGATTCGGCGACTTTGGACCTGAACAGTGGCCTGGATTGAAGATAAACAAAAGACCTATCTAATCTGGTTTCCGCACGACCTTGAAAAAAGAAGAAGGCTGTCTGCTGGAAACTATTCTCCTGGAGTGAAGCTGAGAGACCTTGCTGACCCCCCCCCTCCCCCCCCAGAGATCTCTGTGGGTGCGCTCGGAGGCGCCGAGCTGAGACAACTGCTGAACTGTGCTATCTGAATGTTGCTCACAGACTCTTTGATCTCCTTGCATGTCGTCAAAACTGCAACAATGTCTTGTCTGGTTGTGCTTATTGCTGATAGAGTTTTTGGGACTTTATCATAGAGTGTCTTAAGGCAATCTTTGATAGATTCTTTTTTTGAATATCACAAATGATACCTATTGTGTTTTTCCTTTTTCCATATCTGTTTGACCTTCATCCGGAGACGGATGAGAGCGGCCGCGCAGAAGAACATGTCATGTGTTTGAATATGCTGCAGCTTTACATTCTCTCCCTCTTCTGGACGACTGTGTATACATCATCACGTTGTATTGGTTAACTGGTGCAATGTTAATAAAAATCTCTTGTATCTTGTATCTCTTGTATCTTGTATATGCAAAAGTTATTTGTAAAACAAACAAACAAACAAACAATCCAAAAAAGCTAAGTCTGGTCCTCTGGACATTCAAAAAAACAAAACAAAATAAAGCAAAAATAAATAAATAATCTACCTGGATTATTGAGCATGCATCAGGATAAACAAACAAACAAACAAAAAATGAGACTGTCATTTTGAAATATTTGACACCTGTGATGTCATTACTAACTTTTGTCAGAGGAATACTTTTAAGTTTGTCAGAAATCAAAATTATAACCATGCATGCTGCATTGTGCCTTTTTATATACAGTATACATATTGTAAAACTTTTTCCCCAGTGTTGGCAAAAGAAGCTTCACATTACTGGAAAAAAAATATGTGGAAAACATTTAAAATCTTGTTTAATTATTTAAAACATGAATAATTCTACATCCTGTAAGACAGTGATTTAAAAACATATTTGTATTTCTAATGCCTTTAGGTCAGCAGCCTCATTTTCTAAAGCGCCTGGGACATAATATTTTTGCAGTAAATGTAAATGCATTTTTGGAATGATATATATACCGGTATGTATCACAATGCTGAGATGAACAGTTGATATATTTCCACGGGCATTAACAGGAAGTGATGATAAAGAGGAACATGCATGTGATCAGAGAATTACTACAATGGCTAGCAAAACAGATGGTAGATAAGACTCTGATGTTTATTCAGATTATTTTGAGTCACTGTCGGAGAGACGAAGCAAAGTCAGGGCTCAAATAAGACTGTTTTAATAATCAAAGAAAAGGAAGATCCTCTTTGATGTAATTTCCTGTTTAGAGGCCGTTTAACATTTAACATTAATTCCCTTTTAGGATAAGCCACACTTTCAATTCCAAAATTAAACTTCTTAACAGTTTACTTTTCCAGAAACTTAGTGAAATAAATTGATTATATATGACAAGGTGGCAAGAATTTCTTGCTGGTGAACAAATAAAGTTTGCCAGGTTGCATCCTGTGTTACAATATAAACCTTAATAAACATGTTTAGATGTTTAGCACTTTGAGATTTTTATTAATGAAAAGTGCATTATGAAAGAAATTCATTATTATTATTTGTTCATCATATATAACAGTTAAATTTTGTTTCACTTTATACCCATTTATACGCCTCCAATCCATGAAGTTCCAATTTTCCTGAACGTGCAGAAACTTGTCAAATACATTATTGAACGAAAAGGTGACGGCACCAACACTTTCATTATTCTCTTGCCTTGTCATAACTTTATTACCTGCTGTCACCTGGAATAAAGACAAAAAGAGCGTGTCACTGAGGGAAACGCAGTCAGATCAATCCCCCATAAAACGAGTCACATTGATTTATAAATCAGATCTCCAGTCTTTGCCTCTGGCTCCTCAATAAGCATAGATCAGCCTGAATGTAACGAGTGGGATGAGCTGCCTACTAGCTGCAGCTGATGATACATAATAAAGTTGTCCCGCCACATAAGCACACACACACAATTAGGCATAAACAGATGCACTCTAGGAACAGAATGAACCAATAGGCAAGGCACAGTAAATATATGTAAATATATACAAAAATATTTAAAAGACACTTAATGGCACAAAAGACAGAAAGATAAGCATATTTTTCTATAATCTGTGATATTATGATGTAACCTAAATGCAAATGTGATTAACAGGAAAACAGTGTGGACAATTATTCAAACACATACTTTATTATTTATTTAACATTTATTTCACGAGGCAAATCTCACTGAAGTCAAATATCTCTTTTACAAGGGAGGTCTGGGCATGAAGATTACATGTTTTTGGACTGTGGGAAAAAAATAATACGTGAACACAAAGAGAACATATCAAAGTCAAAGTCAAGTCAAAGTCAACTTTATTGTCAGATCTGCAATATGTACTGTACAGGACATACACAGGACCGAAATTGCGTTTCTCTCAGTCCCTCGGTGCAACAGTAAACATCTAAACATTGAAACACTGAAACATATAATAATAGACATAAGCATAAAATAGTAAAACTAACACTGTCCTGAGTTTTTTTTTTGCATAGTGGTATAAGAGTGAGAGTTGGACTCCGCCAAGGTTGCCCTTTGTCACCGATTCTGTTTATAACTTTTATGGACAGAATTTCTAGGCGCAGCCAAGGTGTTGAGAGGATCCGTTTTGGTGGCCTTAGAATCGCTTCTCTGTTTTTTGCAGATGATGTGGTCCTATTGGCTTCATCAGCTCGTGATCTACAGCTTTCGCTGGAGCGGTTTGCAGCTGAATGTGATGCGGCCGGGATGAGGATCAGTTCCTCCAAATCCGAGGCCATGGTCTTGAGCCGGAAAAGGGTAGCGTGCCCTCTCCGGGTCGGGGAGGAGGTCCTTACCCAAGTGGAGGAGTTTAAGTATCTCGGGATCTTGTTCACGAATGAGGGAAAACTGGAGCGTGAGATCGATAGGCGGATAGGTGCAGCGTCCGCAGTGAAGCGGGCGCTGTACCGGTCTGTCGTGGTGAAGAGAGAGCTGAGTCAAAAGGCAAAGCTCTCAATTTACCGATCGATCTACGTTCCCACCCTCATCTATGGTCATGAGCTTTGGGTTATGACCGAAAGAACAAGATCTCGGATACAAGCGGCTGAAATGAGTTTTCTCCGCAGGGTGGCTGGACTCTCCCTTAGAGATAGGGTGAGAAGCTCAGTCATCCGGGAGGGACTCGGAGTAGAGCCGCTGCTTCTCCACATCGAGAGGAGCCAGTTGAGGTGGCTCGGGCATCTGGTTAGGATGCCTCCTGGACGCCTCCCTGGTGAGGTGTTCCGGGCATGTCCCACCGGGAGGAGACCCAGAGGAAGACCCAGGATACGCTGGAGGGACTATGTTTCTCGGCTGGCCTGGGAACGCCTTGGGATTCCCCCAGAGGAGCTGCTCCAAGTGGCTGGGGAGAGGGAAGTCTGGGCCTCCCTACTTAGGCTGCTACCCCCGCGACCCGACCCCGGATAAGCGGAAGAAAATGGATGGATGGATGGTATAAGAGTATGAAAATTTACACCAACTCTAAAACTAAAACATTAAACATTTAATGAACATAATACTGGCCTGAGTTTTTGCATACTAGTATAAAAAAAGAGTATAAAAAGTATAACTAAAATAAACTAAGGGTTTCTAGCATTGACATTTGCAAAGTGGCAAAGCAGCGTATGAGTTAATGTACACAGTATATGTATGAGGTAGTAGTTGATGTTGTTATAGAGGCAAAAAGTGGCATATGCAGTAAGGCACATTGGGCATCCCTAAATAAGACCGTTCAGAGCACACTGTATATGTATCAGCAGTGGTGTAGATATTAGAGTAGTGTAAATGTAAACAGTAGTAATTACATGTAAGCAGTAGTAATAAAAGTAAACAGTATTAATAAATGTAAACAGAGAATGTAAACAGTATTATGATTATAGGCAGTGATGTAATACAAACATTAGTGCAAGTATGAGAAGTAGTGCAAACTGTATGAGCACATGACCGAGAGTTTAGTGAATAACCCGTTTGATGACACAGAGTCCAGTGTTAAAATCTTTGTGTTGAGTGGTAATGTGTGAGAAAGTTTTAGTGTTAAGGCAGTTCAAATGGGAGGGGGGGCAGAGCAGGCAGAGTGTTTAGCATCCTGACTGCCTGATGAACAGAGCTGTCTCTCAGTCTGCTGGTTCGAGCCTGGAGACTCCTCAGTCTCCTCCCTGATGGCAGCAGTCTGAAGCAGCTGTGTAGTGGGTGTGTGGGATCACCTGCCATGCAGTGGGCTTTCCGAGTGAGGCGTTTGCTGTGTAAGTCCTGCAGTGAGGGCAAGGAGGTGCCCACGATCTTCTCAGCTGCTCTCACAATGCGCTGGAGGCTCTTGCGGCAGGATGCAGTACATGCACCAAACCACACAGTGATGCAGCTGGTCAGGACACTTTCTATGGCACCTCTGTAGAAGGTGCTCATGATGGGGGTTGAAGCTCCAGCCCTTTTCAGCTTGCGGAGAAAGTAGAGACGCTGGTGAGCCTTCTTTGCCAGTGCTGCAGTGTTCCTGCTCCAGGACAGGTCCTTTGAGACGTGCACTCCCAGGAACTTGGTGCTGTCTACTCTCTCCACTGCGGTGCTGTTGATGGTCAGAGGGGCATGTTGGGCATCCTTCTTCCTGAAGTCCACAACAATCTCCTTTGTCTTCTCCACGTTGAGAGTGAGATTGTTGTGTCCGCACCACAAGGCCAGGCGGCTCACCTCGTTCCTGTAGTCCGTCTCATCGTTGTTGCTGATGAGACCCACCACTGTTGTGTCGTCCGCAAACTTGATGAAGTGGTTGGAGCTGTACGATGGTGTGCAGTCGTGTGTTAGCAGGGTGAATAGAAGGGGGCTCAGCACACATCCTTGTGGGGCCCCTGTGTTCAATGTGATGGTGCTAGATGTGTTACTCCCGACCCGCACTGTCTGTGGTCTCCCGGTCAGGAAGTCTAGCAGCCAGTTACACATTGAGGTGTTCAGCCCCAGACTGTCCAGTTTAAGGATGAGCTGTTGGGGGATGATGGTGTTAAATGCCGAGCTGAAGTCGATGAACAACATTCTAACATAGGAGTCCTTCGTGTCCAGATGTGTGAGAGCTGTGTGAAGGGCAGAGGAGATGGCATCGTCGGTTGAGCGATTAGGTCGGTATGCAAATTGGAAGGGATCCAGGGAGTCAGGGAGGACAGATGTGATGCTTTTCATGACTAGCCGTTCAAAGCACTTCATCAGGATGGGGGTGAGTGCTACTGGGCGATAGTCATTGAGGCATGCGGGCGTTGCCTTCTTTGGGACAGGGATGATGGTGGTGGCTTTGAAACAGGTGGGGACGATGGCCTGGCTCAGTGAGATGTTAAAGATGTCCGTGAAGACCGCTGCGAGTTCCCCTGCACAGTCCTTCAGCACACGACCAGGTATGTTGTCAGGACCAGAGGCCTTCCGGGCGTTAATCTTGATGAATGATCGCCTTACGCTGTCTGAGGACAGCGTCAGCACCTGGCCATCAGGAGAGGGGGGGAGTTTATGTGCTGGTGTGCTGTTACTTGCCTCGAACCGAGCAAAGAACTCATTCAGTTCATTCAGCGCAGAGGCTGAGCTGTCACAGGTCTGGGGGGGTGGTTTGTAGTTTGTGATGGTCTGTATTCCCTGCCACAGACTGCGTGTATCCCTGCTGTCCTTGAAACGGTGAGCTATTTTCCCAGAATACTGCCTCTTTGCCTTTCTGATGCCCCGGTCCAGGTTGTTTCTGGCTGCCCTCAGGCCCACCTGATCTCCCGCTTTGAAGGCAGCATTCCTGGCTTTCATGAGTCTGTGAACCTCAGCTGTCAGCCATGGCTTCTGGTTAGCCCGAACAGTGATGGTTTTAAGGTTGGTTACATCATCAATGCACTTGGTGATGTATGAACATACAGTGTCTGAGTACTCCTGGAGACATGTGGTGTTGTTTGTGGTAGCAGCTTCTTTGAACATACTCCAATCTGTGGTGTCAAAACAGTCCTGGAGTGCCTCTGAAGACCCCTCTGGCCACACTCGTATCTGCTTGCGGACTGGTTTTGTGACTTTCACCAGTGGCCTGTATGCTGGCTTTAGCATAACACAGATATGGTCAGAAGCACCAATGTGGGGGAGGGGGATGGCTCTGTAGGAATTTTTCATGGTGGTGTAAACCTGGTCCAGGGTGTGGTTTCCTCTTGTTGCAAAGTTTATGTTTCTGTATGTTTTTGGAATATATATATATATAAACTGCACATGGAAAATCCCCAGGTACAACCTGAGGATTGAACCAGGTGCTTATTGCTGTGACGAAACGGTGCTAACCACTAACCCATCACGCTGCCAAACAGGCACACTCAAAGTTTCTTCATCCTCCACTTCGCATCTCAACTATTGATTCACAAAATTGCAAAAACCCTATTTCTCTGTTACTGGTGGCCTTTACAGTGAAGCAAATTTGCATGTTTGGAAGTTGCACAAATTTCATAAAACCACCCATTTGACAACTCTTTAAAGCTTTTTAGCGTAAAGTGTGTCTACTCTAACATCCATCCATCCATCCATCCATCTTCTTCCGCTTATCCGGGGTCGGGTCGCGGGGGTAGCAGCCTAAGTAGGGAGGCCCAGACTTCCCTCTCCCCAGCCACTTGGAGCAGTTCCTCCGGGGGAATCCCAAGGCGTTCCCAGGCCAGCCGAGAAACATAGTCCCTCCAGCGCGTCCTGGGTCTTCCTCTGGGTCTCCTCCCGGTGGGACGTGCCCGGAACACCTCACCAGGGAGGCGTCCAGGAGGCATCCTAACCAGATGCCCGAGCCACCTCAACTGGCTCCTCTCGATGTGGAGAAGCAGCGGCTCTACTCCGAGTCCCTCCCGGATGACTGAGCTTCTCACCCTATACTTTAAGTAAG
This sequence comes from Garcialebias charrua, assembly GCA_038048925.1. Classification (NCBI taxonomy): domain Eukaryota; kingdom Metazoa; phylum Chordata; class Actinopteri; order Cyprinodontiformes; family Rivulidae; genus Garcialebias; species Garcialebias charrua. Next base: position 56,499 of record JBBPBX010001351.1, read on the forward strand.
TCTACTCTAACAGAGTATTGGAAATAAATGAGCTCTAAAATAGGAATTTTAGAAATTTCATCCGATTGTGCACAAGTTGAAAACATACATGATACAACTATCTAAATGAGCTACTGTTCACTCAGTGCACTTGTTTTACATAAACTGTGGTCCCTCGCTAGCCTGGCCCTCGCCTTCCTGCACAGCTCCCCTCAATTCTCATTTCCCACTGCTCAGTCAGGGACTTCTCCCATAGACAACGATTTCTCCGGCTGATTTTTGACCGGACCAATCAGAGAACAGAAGGGGCGGAGTTTTTGGCCCCTAACCCACGCCCCCACCTGTCCCAGCGCAGCCAGCGAGCAGCCGCATGTTCTCATTCAAAGCGATGCAAAGCGATGCAGGACTGTTTTATATGTGACACAAATGTATTAATTTCCCCTTCTTAATCCCTTATCTGGAGTTTTCTTTTGTTTTTTTGGCCAAAAGTCAAGTGATCGCTCCCTCCTCCCTCCTCCTCCTCCTCCTCTCCCTCCGCTATGAGGAAATGCCTCAGGTTGTCACGAGAGAATTAAACTCGGGTTTTACGTTGCTGCCCGAGTCCCATCAGATTTTCTGGTCTTCTGGTGTGCTGGACCAGCGATCCATGGTTTTATTTTATTTTTTTAGAACGTTTTATTAACATATAAACACAGAATATGCAGCGGCAGGCTGCAGCGAGAGAAAATGCTGCAGGAGGCGGAGCAGATGTCAAGTTCAACAGACCACGGGGGAGCAGCCATATATGGCTCTGAGGGGAGGGAGCAGAATGCTTTTCCCTGTTCAAAATTTTTCTAAGATCCAATGGTTTTGTTCCTCAGCAGAGGCCACGCCTCCAGCAAGAATCGGTTCTCTATGGAGAAAGTCCAGACCCTAGTACGAAGCAAATTGAAGGACAAGGGTCTGGTTTTAACCAGGCTAGTCCCTCGCTACTTCCCGGTTAGTTTATTGCAGACTCGCTCTATCACGTTTTTTCAAAATAAGATTGGACATGACACACATTTGGCTGATTGATGGACGAGCCACACAATCGGCATGACATTTGTATTTAAAATATATTATTTAGCACCTGCTGCACATTTGTGCAGCCCAGAGCTGCGGAAAGAGCTTCCTCCTGGCCAGATGCACCTCTGTGTAGCCCACACTGCAGGATAAACTTCCTGCTGCAGCTGATCAGCTGCTCCCCTTGCAGAGCAGAAAAGTTGGCATGGCCAAGACCGCTTGCTGAGAGCAACGGAGGCAGAGAGATGGAAATCATGGCATTCTGTGCTCTATTGGTGTTTAGAGTTTAGAAACATTGTTTAATTACAATCGTGTGGGAAGGGTTTAAAACAC
>JBBPBX010001351.1:75342-87589 GCA_038048925.1 Garcialebias charrua
GAACATTTGATCAGATTTCCTGAATCCAAAAGAAATGTCAAAGATTGGAGGAAAAAAAATAATCTCAACCCTGATTACTTACGTTACAATAAAAGCCTCAATCAGACCTCACCTCCTCAGCAACACTTTCCACCAGGTAAATATTACAAAAAATACTTCTATATGCCAAAATATAGCTGTACAGTGCCAACATGTATACATGGATTGCATGAGAGAACAAAAAACAAACTGTAAAGTAACAATTAGGAATAAAAAGAAACATCTTTTAGAGCGGAGAGAGTCCAGAAGTGCTTTAAAAAGAGAGTTCCTCGTTTGTTTTATAACTGATGTTGATCTGGAGCTGATAGCTAACTTGAGTTTGAGTATTTGTATTTGGAATGTGGTCAATATTTAAGTTACTCTTATACTGCACATAAGGACTCATGATAGTCTCATAGTGGCATCTGCAGCACAATTAAAGCCCCCCCCCTCATCCCCACAATCATACGACACACTGTTACATGATAAATAATAAATGCAACTCATATGCTACAAGCTGTTATGTAAAAAACAACAGCTGCAATTATATACAAACTAATTTCACTTTTATACTTTACCATTTTCAGTACGCAGTGTGAAGCTTTTTAAAATATCTTCCGAAACAATATCAAAATAAATTAAATTAAAAGTCTATTGCAGGTGCTTTTCAGAACCCTTTCATGGTCTTCCTCATCGTTGCACAGATCTGGAAAGTGATTGCAATCTCCTGCTGAGGTATGCTCCACATTCTGCTTGGCACTTCACACACACATAAAATTGACCTGTTTCGAAGTTCATCGGCCACATGTATAAAAAGCAGAACTACATGCCTGCAAAGCAGCAGATCGCACATAAAAAAAAAAAGCTGCTTCTGATCACAGACTTTCCTTTCGGAGGAGGCGTAATCTGATTTCAGACGTGTGTGCACGCACAACAAGAAGAGTTAAACAGGCATGGACAACATGACACAAACACCCACGGTGCATCCATGTGACACAAAACGAGCATAAGGCTACACACGTTAGATTACCCGAACAGCCTGGGAGAGGCAGGACATTCAGTGCTTCAGCTTGCTAAGGCTCGCCTCTTATTTCTTCTTTTGTTGGCACATGGCAACATGGACACACATGATGACAAGAACACGCTCACTGAAGTAGTGTCACACTCTGCTTTGTATTTCAAGAGTGGCTTTTTAAAATTTAATTTAAACTCTTATTTAAAAAAAAGCATAATCCACAAATTCTTCCTTCAGTTCCAGTCGTCTGGAACTACTTTGGGTGTTTTTTGGGCGTCCCCTGCTTCTTATTGTGCCACAGATGGCTGGCGATGGTGATAGCGTCCACGCTAGCGGACATAGTTTTTGCTGGGATCCGACTGAACTGCTTCCTGTCCGAATTGTACTTGAACAGGGTCTCGATCATCCTGGTGGTGATGCTTTTGGGGCCAATGCCGGCGAGTTTGGCGATCTCCTCGGTCTCAGGGCAGTAGGTGTAAACGGATTTGAACTGGCATCCAGAATCACGGAACAACACCAGGAAGTTATTAGCCTGGCACTTCTCCATTTCCTGCAAATATTGTGTAGGAAAAAAAAAATCACTGAGAGTTTACTAAAACTTAAATATTAATTTACTCTTGGTTGGCTCTGTTCACAGTGTAGTTAGGATTCACTGTGAACTACTTATCTAGTTTTGAGTAGGGATGCACCGATCCACATGTCTCACTTCCGATCCGATACTTATTAACTCAGTATCGACCGATTCCGATACTTTTCCAATCCAATACTGTTCAGGTATGTGACTCTGTACTGTATAATGAAACTTTTGCACCCAAACTATTCATTTTAACATTGTGCAAGATAAACCCAATGAAGACACTTTTAAAGGGGACCACACATTCAAAATTCACTTTTTAATGTTTTTTTACTCAACTTTGGGTATTTACTTCATAAAAAAACAGTCCTTGTGCCAAAAAAATGCACCCAGTGGTTTATTTACTCTAAGTAGATTTATTTAACTGTGATAAGTTAGGTTTCGGTTTGAAATCATCGCGCCTGTGACGTCACAGGCGCGAGGACAACCCACCCCAACCTGAGTCCAGCCCCTCACCTAGCAACCCCTGGTTAGGCTCAACCAGAGCCATATAAAGTGAGAGTTGCGACACTTCCATAGAGTGCCGTTGTAAGAATGGAATGCGGAAGTCACGTGGGTCATGGAGGGGGCGATTTGTTCCATGTCTGTTTAACAGTCTGACTCTGCCTGCAGTAGCGCTCCGTCGCCGCCAGAGGGCGCAGCTCCACAAGGTTTCCATAGCCGTTGTTTGGAACGATTGACAGCCTATCGGCGACATCAAAGAGTGTCGGAACTCTCTATATATATGGCTCTGGGCTCAACCCACTTCTGTATTAAACACATGACTGTTGTTTTTCATGATTTCATCTCATCTTTTGTTTATATGTTCTTAATTTCATGTGTACAGCACTTTGTTGCAGCTGCGTTTTTTTAAATGGCTTTATAAATAAAGTATAATTGTTATTTTTATGTTTTAGTTCAATTTTTAGTGTATTTGCGATCGCTCCCAACGCGCAGCCGGCATAAATTAAACGAGCGGACCCCCGCCGTAGGGACCCGCGGCAACGGGACCCTCTTCTGGCGCGATGGAGCGGAGCTTCAATTGTACAGCCTCGCTGCTGCCTCGAAGCAGCCTCACAGCAGCGAGGACCTTCTCCTTACGGATTAATTTACGGGAGACACTTGGTGAACTTTGTGTTGTCTTGACTGGAACAGCGATAACTCCCAAAATCTTCGCGTGCAACGAGCGGAGCTGGCGAACACCGGAAGAGGAACAAGCTAACATTAGCATCGGATTCGGGTGGTCTAATGCTAAAAGGAGCAGCAAATTGCGGCGCGCTCAGACGGGTTTCGGTAAGTTATCTTAAGCTGACACTAACAGTAAGTCAAATGAGTAATAAAAAAAGAGCTAATTTTAAAACAACAACACATTACAGATACTGGCTGTTACAGAGGGCGTAAACAGATCTTTGAAGGGCGTGGACTTCAGAACTCAGTATCAGAAACCGGTCGTTCAAAACGAAAGTTAAAAATGGCAGAATTAAAAAGGGTATAATTGATTATCTAAGAATTATTTTGTGTATTAAAATGAATTAATATTGTCAAGATAGCACACAGACATAACATACAAATTTTAAATACTTACATGTGATCCCCTTTAAGCCTTACAATAGGGAACCCACTGACTCCAAGATGGTGTAGTGGCAGGGCTTCCGACTTGGGACCCGAAGGACGCGGGTTCGCGCCCCGGCCACTACACACCTTGGGGTGTCTATGAGTGCACACCTAATTCTCCAGCTCCCCGGGCGCTTTCTATGGCTGCTCACGGCACCACCTGGTGGTGGTTGGGTTAAATGCAGAGACGAATTTCGTCTGTGTATGGGAAACATACACAGATGACAAAAAAGGACATTATTATTATTATTATTATTAACAGTACACAGGACAGGAGGCAATTATACCACACACATGTCCTCCTTACTCATGGTGCAGCTGAAAAAAAAAATAATAATAATAAACTTTATTTGTATAGCACCTTCCTACAATGCCTTGCATTGACCAAGGTGCTTAACAGGATAAAAAGATGAATAAACTGGAACAATAAATCAGTGAAAATAGAATAAAAAACAACAGTAATAAAAGAAGGCAATGGAAATAAAAAATGCTACATACTAAAATACCAAAAGTAATAAAAGTTACACACTGAAAGCTTTTTTGAACAAGTGGGTCTTCAGTCTGGTTTTGAACAGAGTCAGATCAGAGGTGGCACGCAGCTCAAGGGGGAGGCTGTTCCAAGCTTTTGGGCCGGCAACAGAAAATGAAGGGAAAGACAACACAGCACTCCCCTTAACCAATAAGAGAGTGGATTATAGCTGGAAAACAGATTTAGCTGGAAAACTTTTCCAGCTAAATCTGGAAAACTAAAAACAACAGTAGCTCATGGCTCACTGCTAAAGCTGGAAAACTAAAAAAACGCTAAGCATTATGGGAAAGACAACAAAATCCACTCTCTTATTGGTTAAGGGGAGTGGCTGTGTTGTCTTTCCCATCATGCTTAGTGCTTTTTTATTTTTTTCAGCTGCACCATGAGTAAGGAGGACATGTGTGTGGTATACTTGCCTCCTGTCCTGTGTGCTGTTAAAGTCAGTGGGTTCCCTTTTGTAAGGCTTAAGAGTGTCTTCATTGGGTTTATCTCACACAATGTTAAGAAGTGCAGTCATAGAATGTGATTGAACACAAGTGCTCTTTGAAGCTGAATCGGAAAAGTATCGGCAGATTTGATCCGATACTTAAATAAGGCTGGTATCGGATACCGATACTGGATCGGATTGGCTCCATCCCTAGTTTTGAGTAAACCGGGTCAGTAAGAAGTGATAAATGCATCATCAGGTGTTTTCACAGACTCAGTTTGATGGGGGACCAAAATTCAGAACATTTGTTTACATTTTCAGCTGGTGCGTTTCACATTCACACTGCACTGTCAGTTGAGTCAACCGGTTCTTTCCCTTGCCTGTGGTGGCGCTGCACCAAGACCTACTGAAAAGAATGACACAAAAACCTCTGAAGAAGACACTTCTTCTTCTGTAAATAAAAAAAAACAGAGTGGCGTCAAGTTTTAGGATTTCTGTTTTGTCATTTTTCAACAATGGACTCCGCATGAGTGAAAGATGAGGCAGAAGACCATGGAGAATGTTGTTTTTCACACAAGGCGGCTGACTGCTCCGTATGAGGTAAGAGAAATGCGTGTTTGTTTGCCCTGCACTGTAGTCCACTTCCTGCTTTTGAAGTGGTCTCTGGTCCGCCTGCATTCACATTGCATTAGAACTACACTAGAGTTCACTTCAACCGAACAGAGACTTAGATATTTAGGCAGACCAAAGTTCGCTTTTTTGGTCCGCATCAGAGTTTGATTGCACATTCACACCTCCCCAAATGAGCCGGACTTTCTATGCAAAAGGACTAGAGTTCGATTAAAGCGGATTAAACAGGGCTGGTGTGAATGCACCCTTGGTCAAAATAGATCCAGAGGTTTCTGTGGTAAACTCACAAATGTTGATCTACTCCAAATAAAAGGTGGCTCCAATGTACAGTATTTTATGCAGATAAAGGGTGCATTCACACCAGCCCTGTTTAGTCCATTTTAATCAAACTCTAGTCCAGGGGTGTTCAGACTTTTTCAGCATGTGAGCTATTTTTGAAATTATCAAGTCAAAGTGATCTACCTACTATAAGGCCCCGTTTACACGAAAACAACCTGTGGAAACATTAGTGATTTTTCAATGTTTATTGGGGGTAATAAACCAAAAATAAGCTGGTTTACATGAAAAATGCTGTAGTTTTTATGTCAGTCGGGTTGCCAGATAAGAAATTATGAACTATAGTACAGTACTGTGGCTTTAAAATTATAGTATTTTGACCTAAACTGTTGTGTTTGCCGAGTAAAGATGTTCTAAGAGTCAATTCAATTCAGTTAATTTATATAGCATCAATTCACAAAAGAAGTAATCTCAGGGCACTGAACAGACTATTTTTTTTAATGTCATGCTGCGATCTACCAGTACAGTACTACCTCAGAGATCTACCAGTAGATCGCGATCTACGTAATGAGCACCCCTGCTTTAGTCCGTTTGCCTAGAAGGTCCAGTTCATTTGAGGAGGTGTGAATGAGAAATCCCACTCTGATGCGGACCAAAAAAGCGAACTCTGGTCCAACTATATACCGGTACCTAGGTCTCAGTCCAGTTGAAGTGAACTCTGGCGTGGTTTAAATGCAGTGTGAATGCAAGTGGACCGGAGACCGCTCCAAAAGCAGGAAGTGGACTACAGCGCAGGGTAAACAAACGCGCATTTCTCTCACCTCATACGAAATCGTCAGCTGCCTTGTGTGACAAAACAACATTCTCCATGGTCTTCTGCCTCATCTTCTGCTCATGCTGAGTCCATTGTTGAAAAATGACAAAACAGAAATCATAAAACCGTTAAAATTTGATGCCACTTCATTTTTATTTTTATTTCCAGAAGAAGAAGAAGAAGAAGTGTCTTCTTCAGAAGTTTTCGTGTTGTTTCCTTCAGGAGTTCTTGGTGCAGCGCCACCACAGGTGAGAGGGGGAACAGGTTGGCTCGACTGACTCAGTGCAGTGTGAATACAAACCACACCAGCTGAACATGTAAACAAATGTTCAGAGTTTTGGTCCCCAATCAAACAGTCTACCGGACTATCAGGTGTGAAAACACCCTTATACTCACATGCAGTATAAAATACTTACATCAAATATTTTGTGTTTCTGTCCTTCGTTGACTTTGCCAGCCAGGCAGCAGTGGGCCAGGGCATTCTGGACAATGTGCTTGTTGGATTTGGCGCTTGGCTCCTTGTACAACTTGGGTCCTGAGGGAAGGAAGCATGAGGTCACATTTCTGTCGGAGTGTTTAAGTGAATGGACCTGCTTCTCGATGCCTACCCGTGTACTCGGTGTTTGTGGAGGGAGTGGAGGAGGTGGTGGAATCGTTTTCCCAGTCCTTCTCTTCATTGCGGCTGCCAGCCGAAGGACAGGAGGAAAAACCCTCTGCAGAGTCTGGCCTGATTGACGAACACAAACCAACAAATGACAAATGACCAGACAAACACAAACGCACAGTGCACATGAAGAAGACATGCATAAAAACACAGACAGGAGACGAAACAAGGTCAGACATTGACACAGTTAAACTCTGCCTGTTGTCCTGCATCACATCATAATGTAAAAAAAGAAGCCGAGCAGTGAGTCAAGAAATGACCTGTCCAGTCAAGCAAAGCTGAGAGGCCCTGCCGTCTTTATGGATACAGAATGAACTCAGAGAAGAAAACAAGCAGAAACACAAGTGAAACTTAAAGAAAGCAAACAGCCTGAAACCTCTGCAGAACAGATGGAAGCAGCAAATGTCTGATGAGCCTTAATGCAGGCAAAAATGATAGAATCCTCCTTTTGTGTCTAAGCTCATCAGATGAAGGCTAATAAAAAATAACAATGACGCTACAACATTTCTACACGAATCCAACACCAAATAAAGCTCATTTTCATTTTGGTACTAACCTTCCCTTTCTGTCTTTGGGAGAAGAGCCTAAAAAGAACGGAATATGAGCAGAAGCTAGTTTGTTTCTTCTGAAGGATGCATGCAGAGTGGAAGAAGAAGGAAACAGATAAAAGGAGTAAACTGTAAAGACTTTCATGAATAATAAAGTCACAGGCTAAAACAACCTATTAACCAAAGCTCCACTGCTTGTTGTTCTTCTGCTGTCTCCTGGTATGCTTCACAAATCAAGACAGGTGTGGCTAAAAAATTAGAATATCATGAAAAAGTTCAATTATTTTATCAATCATTCCAGAAAGTGAAACTCATATACAGGTAGTCCCCGATTTACGAGCGCTCTGATCTGCGAGGTTCCAGACTTACGAGCTGCGAATTTTTGGAAAAAACGAAAAAAATACTGAGTTTTCATGTGTTTTTTCACCACAGTTAGTTAGCTAAGCATATGGACACACGTTTCCGATCATTTTTATGCACTCATAAGCAGTTTTTGGATGAAAATAGAGTGTTTGTAGTCGCGCTAGCGAAAACCGTTCCAATTTACGAGCGAAATTCCGGATTTACGAGAGAAATGGCGGCCGTTCCAAATTACGAGATTTCCGGTTTACGAGCGCCTCGTTGTAACGGATCTCGCTCGTAAATCGGGGACTACCTGTATTACATTATTACATTACACAACACATAGAGTGAAATATTCAAGTATTAAGTCCAGTCTTAAAACTGGACAATGTGTCAGCCTTATGGACAGAAACAGGAAGTTGGTTCCACGAGAGAGGAGCCTGATAACTAAAAGATCTTCCTCCCATTCTGCATTTGGAAACTCTAGGAGCCGCAAGTAAGCCTGCAGTCTGAGAGTGAAGTGCTCTGTTAGAGAAATATGGAACAATAAGATCTGTAATATAAGTCGGAGCTAGGTTGTTGAGGGCTTTGTAGATTAGAAGTAAGTTCAGGATTTCAGGAGTGGCTGGCCTTGAGGAATGAGACATTTGTAGCTCATGTCTTGGAGTTAATCAGCTGATTAGGGTGTGAAACCAGGAGTTATCAATATTGAACCTCTTCACAGTACAGTAGTCCCTCGCTACTTCACCGTTTGTTTTTCGCGGACTCGCTCTATCACAGATTTTCAACGTAAGATTGGACATGACACATGGCTGATTGATGGATGAGCCACACGATCGTCATGGATTTTTTATTTATTTAAAATAAACAATTTAAAATTATTTAGCACCTGTGTGCTGCTCACAGCTTCAGAAAAAGCTTCCCCCTGCACCAGTGTGCAACCCAAGCTGCATGAGGAGCTTCCTCCTGCAGCTGATCAGATGATCTCTGCTCTGTAGTGGAGAAGTGGGCGTGGCCAAGAGTGCTTGCAGGTGGCAGAGTGCAGCAGAGGCAGAGAGACATTCTGTGCTCTTTTAGAGCGTTTAAAGTTTAGAAACATAGTTTAGAATAGTGCAAGAGTGTGGGAAGAGTTTAAAACACCTTAATATATATACATATCTATATATCTATATCTATATATATATACAGTACAGGTAGTCCCCGACTGACGAACGAGTTCCGTACTTACGGGCCGTTCGTAAGTCGAAAATTCGTAAGTAAGATCACATACAAAAATAAATAAATAATAGCTGTACAGTACTGTACAGTTACCAATCACTTAGCCTATCCTAACACAGTTTTTAAAGATGAAGGAGTCAGTTGAATTGTCTCCCTTTCACATAAAGGGAGCTAGCTCCCTTTATGTGAAAGGAGCCTGCTAGGGAGGAGGGAGACAATTCAACTCACTCCTTAACTGTGTTAGGATAGGCTAAGTGTTTGGTAACTGTACAGTACTGTACATTTATTTATTTATTATTAAAAATATATATATACAGTATATATTGTATATATATATATTTTTTAATTATTTTATTTTATGAGATGCGTTCGTAAGTCCGAAACGTCGTAAGTCAGGGGCGTCGTAAGTTGAGGACTACCTGTTTATATATACTTGTACTACTATTCCTACTTCACATTTTTTCACTTATCGCGGGGCTTCAGGGTATGGAGCCCCCACGATAAACAACTACTGTACTGTATTTTAATTTTATGAGACACTGAGTTTTAGTTTCTCATTATTTGTACAGCGTCATCATCAACATTCCAAGAAACAAAGGCTTAACATATTTCACTCTGTGTGTAATGAATCTATGTAATATCTGAGTTTCACTTTCTGAAATGATTCATAAAAAAATTAACTTATTCACAATATTATAATTTTTTGAGAAGTACGTGTATAAAGTTAAAAATCCAGGAAGAAGCAGTGTGAGCATCTTACCTGCTGTTCTTCTTGTTATCTGGCTGGTCTCTGTCGTTGTTGGGCAGATTGAGTGAAGCCAAAGAGACACTAGACACAGAGAAGCCTCGAGGACGCACCCCTGCAGGACGACAGCACCCAGGATGAGCACAGATTAATAAAAGACACACTGCGACGGCATACATTTTGTGTTGTTGTTTTTTTTACCCGTCATTCTTGCAAGAGGAGTAGACTCCACAACGTCCCTGTGGATGGACTTGGGCCGAGGCTTTTTCTTCAGGCTTCCAGTTCGAGGCTTGATGACTTGATCCATGTCCTCCATCAGTTTGAGCTGCTTCCTCCTCAAGTATTCGTTCTTGATGTAGTCCCTCCTCGCTTTTTCGTCCTCCTTCTTCTGCAGCTCCTCCTCTGCTTTCAGCCTGCAGAAGAACAAGGCACTGAGCGCTCGTGTTCAAATGACACGCGACTGTGTCGATGCTGTGACTGATGTAGCGCGACGCACCGTGCAGCTTCCCTCTTCTGCTCCTGGTCCAACTCCTGCTGTTGCCTCCTCTCTTGAGCCTCCTTCTCCCTCCGCAGCCTCTTCTCCAGCAGAGCTGCTTTCTTGGCAGCCATGTCCTCTTCTCCATTCACATCATCCTGATGGTAAGTAAGTAAGTAAATTTTATTTATATAGCACTTTTCATAGATAAAATCACAAAGTGCTGTACAAAATACAAAATAAAAGATTACAATAGACAAAAGAAATACGGTAATAACAGCTGATTAATCAAAAGAATAAAAACAGCTGATAAAAACACTACAGTAAATAAAAACATTTAACTAAAAGCTTGTCTGAATAAAAGTGTCTTAAGCTGGGTTTTAAAGGAATCAATAGAGACAGTCACACAAAGAGACAGGGGCAGGGCATTCCACAGCCGGGGGCCTGCGGCCTGAAAGGAAAGGTCACCCCGGGTTTTAAACCGACAGCAGACTTATTAAAACAAGTAAAAAGGGAATTACAGTAATCTAAACGAGGCTTGATGACTTGATCCAGTGGGTCGGACAAAATCAGATTACGTCTTCTTTACACCTTTAAAGGATGGATGCTGATGTTTTGTCATTTCGTCCCACAAAAACACCCAAAGGGTGAGGCTGAAATGGCAGCAGGAACCTCTGATGTGGCAATAAATCATATTTTCTAGAGCATCTTATAATGAAAAACAAAACTGTTTGAGATTTTTTTTTTTTTACAAAGCGACGTGCCACAGTCTGTGTGCAGGTAAGGTTTGTGTAGTTCCAACTAACCTTAAAGAAGAATCCACAGCACATCTTCTGGTCCTCTCCTCCGTTTTCTCCATCTCCCGTGACCTCCTCCTGATCTTGGTCACCTGAAAGGTCCAGCCGAGACAGAGACACCTCCACCAGGTCCCGCCTGTCCTGGGGGTCTCCCTGAGTCCTGCTGCTCGTGACCCCGTTGACCTCAGACACCGGCTGACACAACACCTCAGACGTCCCTTTAAATCCTGTTCTCTCCTCGTGCTGCGTCTCCTCCTCTTCTTTGGCTGCTCCTTCGTCACTCTTCTTCTTCACCACCACCTCCTCAGTCTTCTTTTTGTTGTCCGTGGAGTCCTGGTCGTTTGTTTCCCCGGCCCCCTCGACGTGACCCAGGTAGGCAAAGGAGCAGTGCTGGGTCTGACTGGAGCTGAAGCGCCTCAGTCTGGGCAGGCTGTCCACCGAGGTGGGGGTGTTGAGCATTCGGCTGATGGGTGTGACTTTCAGGTCGTTCGGACGTGGAGTCCGAGGTGTTCTGGCATGAAAGGATGCTGGTCGGCGCTTGATGCCAGCAGGTGAATGGTTGGGGGCGTGGGGGGACCCAGAAGAGGACAACACTGGCGACAAGGAGCCTACTGACCCCCTGCCTGATCCTCGGCCCGTTACGCTGCTGCTGCGTAACTCCCGGAGCTGCCTGTGCCCCAAAACATCATCAGTAAGTTTTCACAGAACAACAAAAGGAAGGTGAGCTTGCTATTGAGATCGAGGATGAAACATGGGATGAAATATTAACGAACATCAAGTCTTGTTCAATTAATGCCAGGCTTCAACTGATTCAGTTTAAGGTAGTTCATAGATTACTTTATTCTAAAACAAAATTAAATAACATTTTTCCTAACCTTTCTTCACTTTGTAACAGATGTCAGGCACCAGAAGGTCCTCTAGCTCATCTTTGGTGGTTTTGTCCACATTTACATCATTTTTGGTCTCTTATCTTTCAATGGTTTTCATCTGTTTTTAAAGTGCGACTAAACCCAAAATTAACTTTTTTTAGCTGATAAACTCCCTAGAATGTGTTTAAAATGTTATCTAGCACTATGGCTGTGTTTATTCTCACATAATTGTGCATATCTGTGTAAATTGGCAATATTTGGCAATATTTGGTCTAAAAATGTGTTTACGGTAGTTCTATGGGTTGAACTGGTGGATTACACCTTAATTTTCTTATTTGTGCAAACGCTCATGTGTGACATGTCTGCTCATGTGTGATGTCACACAGGTGGTTCAAGCAGAGCCAATCCCCTGCAGAGATGAGAAGTGCATACCTTATATGGAAGTGCTGCATTTCACTCCTGACAAGCGGTTTTATTTTATTTTCATTTTTTAGGCCTTTGGTTTTGGATGGAATGGGTGGAATAGATAAATACATCTACATGTTTATTCTTTGTTGTTGCTTGGTGTATGTTGTTGGAGAGGTTTAATTTGTTTTAGGTTGTTGCAAGTGGAGGCGTGAACAAAAGCACAACTCTACCTCCACCCCTCCTTG
>JBBPBX010001351.1:87713-104458 GCA_038048925.1 Garcialebias charrua
CCTGATCCTGAAACTGCTCTGCTGGGGTCCTCCAACACCTTGAAAAACCTAGATTGTAACATGCGTATTGCTCTAACTTTTTGTACGATGATTGCGAAAAGGTGTATTCTGAAACTGTGGAAGTCTGATTTAGCCCCTAAATTTGAGACCTGGCTGACTGAACTCATAAGTATTCTGATGTGGAAAGACTGAGATATGAACTTTCTGGTAACATTCTTAAGTTTTCAAGAATATGGAATCCAGTGTTGGAATACATAAAAGATCAATAATGCTCCTTTTATTCAAGCACATTAAGTGTCTTCTTGATAAAATGGACAGATGAGGTAATATACTGTTGTGAACCTTGCCCAATCTTTTCATTTATTTATGTATCTATTGGTTATGTTATCTTTGCTTTATATATTATAGTTGCTTGTCTTTTGTCCCTTTTTTGTTGTTGTTTTTGTTTTGTCTTTTTATTTTTATTTTTTAAATATAAATTTACTTGAAAATCTTATAAATAAAGTGTTGAATAAAAAGATGTGTCCTTGTGTGGAAGATATTCAAGAGAGGCTCAGAAGCAGTTTCATAGACAGACAAAACAGCAAAGCAAAGCGGAGAGGGATGGGAAGCATCCGACCTCGGCAGGAGCAAGTGGTGAAGTTGAATGTAGTCTATGCATTCTTCTTCTTCCACTCTTATAGATAACTTACCCCCACCTTTGGAAATAAGTGTTGACTACAGCCATTTCCATTCTCTGAAAGCTAATTTAACATCTACAAGATTGCTGTTGTGGCATTTTTCATGTTAGAGCAGGTCATAGAAGCATATTACTGTAGAACGTAGTCGGATAGTGGTTCTGTTCAGACCCAAGTTTCTGCTCCACGACGAAGTGGACCGGAACCGACCTTTACGCGCTCCGAGTGAGTCCGTGTTTGTTCAACAGCTGCAGTGCTGTGTTACTGAGCGTAACTAAGTTGGCCTGTCTAGGTGTGTTCGCCGCATGTTTCAGAGTTTTGGGGAGTTAAATTGAAGCGTTTGAGTTGTTTTAAGAGTCTATAAAGTTGTGGTCTGTTGTGCGAGCTAACGTTAGAGCTACGTGTCCAAGTACACGTTTGTTTATGAGCTGTGATTGGATGAAACGAGAGCTGGGAGCTGTCAATCACTCGTAGCGAACGCTGATTCGCTGTAGTGGGAACGCACGCCGTTGCGACCAACCCACTTTGTCGTCATTTCCGGTACTTCATTGGTCGAAGGTTAGAAAACTACATTTACCATGGTTGCTTGGGAAAAGGACTACAAGCACTGTGATTGATTGGTTGACGTCACGTATCTGTGTAGCGAGCTCCGCCTCGCTCAGCACAGCAGAGCTGGTGACGCGCTGCGTCGACCCGCCTATTTGTGTCGTCATTTCCTGGTGCACTTTGAGTGACGAACAGTCACATTCACAAAAAACATCATAAAAAGTCAGCATTTTTACGGTGAATTAACCAGCTTTTAAAATTGTTCTGTACACAAACAAAAACTCCTGTTTATTCTAAATACAAATTTTAGAATAACAGAGGTACAGACAAACAATTTATGCTCATTTTAAATACTGAAGAGATTTAAAATAACACTCAAAAAGCAATTTTTATTTGATTTTCAAATTAAAAAAAAAAAAAAAAATGATGGAGAACAGAGAATTTCCACATTAAGCTCTTCACATCTCTGAATTTTAAACAGAATTGTTGCACAACTGCACACTCTTAGTTAAAAATCGCATTTTTAACGTTTTTCTGTGTAAAATTAATGACTCCAGTTTATTTTAAATGAAAAGCTTAAAATAACAAACGAAAGTCATTTTTCACTCCTGATAACTGTCAAATGCAGTACGAAATCAGTTTCACTGAGACTGCAAGACATCTTTTTAAAGGCATGCTCAAGCAGCATCCTGTCACATTTTAGTGAAGTCATTGCATTTAAGTCAGCCCTCTTTTATAAGCGTTTGAGTAAGAAAAACGGAAATCAGGCTGCTTGGGTTAGTTAGTAACTGTTGTTTGAACGTAAGTTCTATTTTAAAGTTAACACTGCAAGAGTGCATTTAACTTTTACAAAGTTCATTGAGGGTAAAAACCTGAAAAAAGGTACCTATGAATACTTATTACACAGTGAAACGCGTAAACCTCAGCTGATTAGTTTATTTGACTCAGTGCTACATTAAAAGTGAATATTTATTTGCAAACACTAACATGAGAACAATCTTTTGATTTTTTTCACACAAAATCAAAACTAAAAGATGGGAGATAACAATTATGATCAAGCTTTACAGCTGCTCACAGCAAAGCTTGAATCGTTAAGGCTTAGTAACATTCGCAGAAGAGAAACTTTTCAACAAGAAAAACTTAAGTTAAAACGTGAGATCAAACGAATTCAAAACAAAAAGATGGGAGATAACGATTGTGATGAAGCTTTACAGCTGCACACAGAAATACTTGAATTGTTCAGGCAAGATAACATTCGCAGAAGAGAAAATTTTCAACAAGAACAACTTGAGTTAAAAAGTGAGATTGAGCAATTAAAAATAAAACGGCGTGCTATAAATGGTTTTGATGTTCGTCAACTCCCTGACCCGATCTGGTTAAAAACAAAACCAGAGCGTGAACTACATTACCAAGAAAAGGTCAAATCCCACTCGCTGGAGCTGGAAGGGACAAGTTCATCAACTCCCTCTCCTAATAAAGGCGAGAAGAAACATGTTTTTCAAACTCACAAACCACGTAGTGAAGATGCCCGCTGGAACAATGAGCCGGAGTGGCTCAGACAAGACCCAGAGTACATAAAACGATTTCAAAGGGGGGGCGCACGTCCTAAAGATAAGAAAGATGGTCACAAAAGTATACCATATCACAAAAGGGGGTCCGAACAGGAACCCCCAGTTCAAGGACAAGCTCCTCCTGCCCCTGCACTGCGGACTGGACAGTCCGGGAGTAGCAAAAAATCACAGAAGTTCCAGAAAAAAGGGAACATACCTCTAAGCTCTGAGGAGATAGTGGACATAAGTTGGTTGTTTGAAAACTTGAATGATACAGAGGATGACCGAACTGGTACATTGAGTGACCTTGTCTTTGATAACTCAGAGCACATGGATAACTCAGAGCACACAGTTAGTGACATCAATAGCAAACGACAAAAAGAAAAACGTCTCAAAAAAGGCCTTGAGCTACAACATCAGTTTAAACAATCAGTGATGAAACAGTGCGCTGTAACTGCTGTTGAGGCTCACATGCAAAACAAAACACCCTCTGAGGTGTGCCCAGGTCAAAAGGTCGTATCCCAGACGCAAAAAAGCGAGAATAAACACCGTCGTCTCAAAGGTCCTCTGACCTCAGAAGAGGCAGAGAACATGCGTCGGTTGTTAAAAGAGTGGGATGATACTAGCGAGAATGAACACTATCGTCTCAAAGGCCTTCTGACCTCAGAAGTGGTGGAGTACACGCGTCGGTTGTTAAAAGAGTTGGATAATACTAGCAAGAATGAACAAGATTTTCAAACTGACATACACCGAAATGTTGGTACCAGTTGGAACAGTGACTCAAAATGGTTTAAAGGGAGCCCCGCCCCTGAAGCACCTCAGATTGAAAAATCTGAGACAAGCAACGAACCACAAAAGGTAGGTGTTCACTCTCTAAGAGACCCACAACGGTTCAGATCGAACCAGATGGGTGAAAACCAAGGTCCATCGGTGGGTGGACTTCAAAAGAAATTGAAGGATGGGGACCTATACTCATGTAACTATGCGTTGTCCCAACAGACACCCCCGAGCCTTGGAACTGCACCTCCCGCGCCTCGAACAGAACAGTTCGAGACAGGCAAAGAGTCACGAATGTCCCGGAATAATGGCCCAACACCTCTATGCTCGGAAGAGACAGAGGAAGTAAGTAGTTTGTCGGTAGATTTGAATGTTACTGTGCTTGACCAACCTGATACAATGAGTGGCGTTATCATTGATAATGACACTCTCAACATTGACCAACCTGGAGCGATGTGTAGCACTGTCTTTCACAAAGACTCAGAGCACACAAATAACTCAGCGCACACTACTACCAACATTGCCATGGATGTTGACAGCAAACCAATTGCTGACACACAACAACATCCTGAAGGTCATGATGCTGACAGCGAACAAGATGCTGACAGTAAACAAGATTACACAGACAGAGTCACACGTGAACAGAAACGTGGGACAAGACCTGTGAGGTTTCTGTGTAACTTTATACAAAGGGGGGTGGCTAAGAAAGCTTACCTGCCTATCACACTGGAAGGTGTCCTTGAGCGTGAAGCCCTCCTGGATGGCAGTTCTGATATAACATTATGTCGGCCAAGCTGTTCGAGGAGCTGAGGACCGCCGCTAACGGTGTTGACAGGCAAATACCCTTTGAGAAATGTGCTATTGAGCTACAGGGTCTCGCAGAGACGAGAACAACCCTAACAGCTATGGCTATGGTTCACATGCAGATTGGCGAAATGACACTACGCCACCCGGTGTACGTGTCTAAACTTGACTCATTCCCATTTTTGGTTGGCCAAGATTTTATAAACCGCTTCAACGCGATTATAGATTATGGTCGACGGAAAATGTGGAGCACAGTGAGAAAACCCCTGCCAATAAAAGTGCCTTCCTAGTTGTGATACAGACTGCCTAACCGCAGGTACCGCAAAGGACACACGGGACTGCTCATCCGAGGACGAGAGCCCGGTAAGTGAACCTTCAACTACAGGTGAGACAGAAGAGACCCAAAAGTTGGACCAAACTCTGGCCCAACAAGAGAACCTCCTCTGTGAGCTGACACATTCAGCACTCCCTGACCACTGCCTACCACAGGTAGTGAAAGGTGTTGAGATCCAAGGATCCCACACCGAAGACGCTGTACTGTCCTCTGGGACAGGTAATTCGGCAATTAGCCAAGCTTTCAATGAAACCTTGGTTCAAGGGCATCTGAGTCCAGAAAATGACAGTCAACCAAACGCTGACAGTCACTTGGACATCATTGTTGCAGATTACGAGGACCCCTCATCAGACAAGAAGGGGGCAAACTCACATTACCTACCACAGGTAGAGAAAGGTGTGGAGATCCAAGGACCCCACACCGAGGTTGCTGTACTGTCCCCTGGGACAGGTAAATCGGCTATCAGCCAAGCTTTCGATGAAACCTTGGTTCAGGAACATTTGAGCCTAGAACTAGTCAGAAATGACATAGTTCTTACAGACTCAAAGAGCCCTCTTCAGTCAAGAAGTGGGAAGACACACACAACGACAGTGACCCGTCGCAGTCTGTACAATCAGGCACATCTGCGACTGCGCCGACAGTTGTGACACACCTGAATTACACGGAAAGAGGTAAACGTAAGAAGATACGTTGGCCAAAACCTAAACGATTCCTGTGTACCGTCTTCTCTCAGCTGCGCGAACAGCTTAAACTAAACGGTGGCATCCTAACTTGTGCCCATGGACGGACGTCCTCACCTGTGATCGTGGTCCCCCATGACCAAAGGGGGGTGATGTTAGGCCATGCCAAAGACAAAGATTTGAATGTACACCTCAGAAACACTTTTGCTTTCGCCCAGAAAAACCTGGAAAGATCCGCTGAAGGACGTAAGGCGTACTACGACCAAAAGGCCTCTCACAATGAACTCCAAGTGGGAGACAGAGTCTGGTACTATACGTTCGCCCCAGCAACCGGGAAAGGAGGGTCCGAGACCGGAACTCTCGCCCGCAAACTAATGCCCAGGTGGACTGGACCTCATCTGATAACAGACAAAGTGTCCTCAGTCGTCTACGAAATCAAAATCAGCAAAGGCCGCAAAGAGCCAATTGCTAAATGGGTACATCGAAATCAGATCAAACCTTACAAGGCGTTCAATGACTCCACAAAAGACAAAGATCTCACAAACTCACCGACTTCATGGGATAATAAGGTCGTCCAAACACAAGTTAGTAAATAAACTAATCAGGTTTAAACTACCGTATTTCCACCCTATAAGTCGCATTGTCCAATTTGAACTTAGAAACGCTAAGCCTAAAACCCACAACAAAAACTAACCTTAACAACCGTTTAAATCCACGAGATTTAATTTGACCTCGGTCATAAAGTTGAGACCTGTTTTTCTTGTGTGTTGCACTTTGGAATCTGACGACAAGAGTGTGTCGAAGCAGTGAAACGTTGTTTCCTTGTTGTTTAGTCATTACTGTTGTCATTAGTTGAGATATTGTTTGGTTCTGAACACTCCCAGCCAAAAAGGTTTTGTATTAACATTGGTTAATGAATGATATGGATTTAACTATGCCAACATGCAGTTCGTTTTGTTAAATCTCAATCGTCGAAGAGTCAATGTAGTTTAAAGTTGCTCAAGGTACAATAAACTACACTGGTCTCATAATTTCTAAATTGAACCGATTCGATCGTTTCTATTCTAGATTACCTATTCATTTTGATGAGTCTCGCCATAGACTTCAAAATTTATTAGGAATACCAAATCCTACGTCGTTCGTCTAAAAGACAACAGACATTTAGATCAAACTATATTTCATTTTTATTTTAGTTTAACCTAAACTAAGTAATGAATGGAGGAATAGTTTGGAATTAGAGGCCTTCGTTACAGAAGCCCTCCAAAATTTTATAGGTACAAATCCCTATATCTAATTTTACAGAATTGATCCACCCCTTAATTGGTAATTGTAGCTGATCTAAACCATGATAGCTTACATACCAGGTGCATATAGGTAAGGCTTAATGTAAAATCCCAATCATAAGCCCACCTTAAAAAACCACATAATTGCATGACACATAGAACCAGAGTGGCACTGACTGGAAACCAACCAGCCAACAACCTTCGATGTGGGGACCTGCAGCTCCAACGCTTGGTCTTCAACCTTCATCCAAGGGTCGCCTCCTCTGCGTCAATCGAGGGATCCCCTCTACATGCTGATTATGAAAACAATTGGTGCTGATCAATCAACAAAACTAATCGTTGTGGAATTACTGCTATGGAATTACCGCTGTGGATTATAAGACTTTGTTTTCCGAAGGATTAAAAGCTTTTCGCAATGGGATTACCTCCGAACAGTATGGAATTTCCAAAACTTTATGGGATTATAATTTTTGATTTTTCTTTTCCACTTGCTGGATTACTTCAAGATCAAAGACAGTTCAAGGTTTCCTTTCGTGTTGGACCCCATCCCCAAGGACTGGCGATGGCTTCCAAAAGGGGGGAGATGTAATGGACCTACCCAGGGTCAAATTAAGGTTTTTGAACTGTCCAGTGATGACCTTTACTGACCTCTCAGTAAAGCAAGACATTTACTACAAAATCATTCATTTAGCTATAATCTGATAACATAGTCACCAATAAGAGACTATTTCTATCTTTGATTTTAAGCTGATGTGATCAAAAGAATAACTTTTGTCATTTTCATGATGTGTGCTTTTAAGCTGTGTTATTCTTTGAGAGTTAAACTGTGTTTCACTGCTGTGTTAAAGGGAAATATCGGGTCACAGAGACCCGACTGTTTTGTTTAGAAATAAGAAGACAGTTTAATCATGAACAAGGCTCCAGCTTTCTCTGTCTGTTCCCTAAACAAAGCTCTCTCTGCTCTGGCTGACCTTGGGCCTGATAAGGCAAGTCCACTCCTCTCTTTGTTCCTGCTTTAAAATAAATCAACTAAATTAACACCGTTACACTTGATTGACATGATTTCACTTTCTTTCAAATTAAAACGTCAGCACACTTGATTTAACACAACAGACATAAATACTAGATGTTACACATATTTAGTCTGAGGGGCATTTCAGCTTAAAAATATAGTTTCCAGCTTAGGTTGAGAGGGAAAAGAAATAGGAGGAAAGATTTAAGAAGAATTGGGAGGTTAAGAGAGGAAGTTTATCTTGCATTTATGAAACCAGATGACACTCTTCAGTACGCGTCCAGCTAAGATATCATCACACCTCCAGCAAGCAAACAGCTGCTCCTTTACCTTAAGACGTCCGCCTTGGTTCTGGTAAAGAGCTGTGGTCAACTTTAGACTGACGAGTCGTCGGTCCCGCAAGTCCAAGCTGGACTCCACGCGTGTTTACCTTGTCGGTGTCGGTGATACTCGCTTTCATCGGCAAAAGTCGTGGCAGTCGTGGTTTCTTGGCTCAAGATAATTTATTCCAGGAAGGAATAACAAACGCTCGTTCGAGGTGGACTCATAACAGCCTGTTATCAGTCCTTAGCTGAAGACGTAGGTCGTTAGCTCTTGACCAAAACGTACCCAGCTCTTGGGAAAGGTTCACATCTCTTTGAAATTCCCAACAAAGGGGGGTGATGTTAGGCCATGCCAAAGACAAAGATTTGAATGTACACCTCAGAAACACTTTTGCTTTCGCCCAGAAAAACCTGGAAAGATCCGCTGAAGGACGTAAGGCGTACTACGACCAAAAGGCCTCTCACAATGAACTCCAAGTGGGAGACAGAGTCTGGTACTATACGTTCGCCCCAGCAACCGGGAAAGGAGGGTCCGAGACCGGAACTCTCGCCCGCAAACTAATGCCCAGGTGGACTGGACCTCATCTGATAACAGACAAAGTGTCCTCAGTCGTCTACGAAATCAAAATCAGCAAAGGCCGCAAAGAGCCAATTGCTAAATGGGTACATCGAAATCAGATCAAACCTTACAAGGCGTTCAATGACTCCACAAAAGACAAAGATCTCACAAACTCACCGACTTCATGGGATAATAAGGTCGTCCAAACACAAGTTAGTAAATAAACTAATCAGGTTTAAACTACCGTATTTTCCACCCTATAAGTCGCATTGTCCAATTTGAACTTAGAAACGCTAAGCCTAAAACCCACAACAAAAAACTAACCTTAACAACCGTTTAAATCCACGAGATTTAATTTGACCTCGGTCATAAAGTTGAGACCTGTTTTTCTTGTGTGTTGCACTTTGGAATCTGACGACAAGAGTGTGTCGAAGCAGTGAAACGTTGTTTCCTTGTTGTTTAGTCATTACTGTTGTCATTAGTTGAGATATTGTTTGGTTCTGAACACTCCCAGCCAAAAAGGTTTTGTATTAACATTGGTTAATGAATGATATGGATTTAACTATGCCAACATGCAGTTCGTTTTGTTAAATCTCAATCGTCGAAGAGTCAATGTAGTTTAAAGCTGCTCAAGGTACAATAAACTACACTGGTCTCATAATTTCTAAATTGAACCGATTCGATCGTTTCTATTCTAGATTACCTATTCATTTTGATGAGTCTCGCCATAGACTTCAAAATTTATTAGGAATACCAAATCCTACGTCGTTCGTCTAAAAGACAACAGACATTTAGATCAAACTATATTTCATTTTTTATTTTAGTTTAACCTAAACTAAGTAATGAATGGAGGAATAGTTTGGAATTAGAGGCCTTCGTTACAGAAGCCCTCCAAAATTTTATAGGTACAGATCCCTATATCTAATTTTACAGAATTGATCCACCCCTTAATTGGTAATTGTAGCTGATCTAAACCATGATAGCTTACATACCAGGTGCATATAGGTAAGGCTTAATGTAAAATCCCAATCATAAGCCCACCTTAAAAAACCACATAATTGCATGACACATAGAACCAGAGTGGCACTGACTGGAAACCAACCAGCCAACAACCTTCGATGTGGGGACCTGCAGCTCCAACGCTTGGTCTTCAACCTTCATCCAAGGGTCGCCTCCTCTGCGTCAATCGAGGGATCCCCTCTACATGCTGATTATGAAAACAATTGGTGCTGATCAATCAACAAAACTAATCGTTGTGGAATTACTGCTATGGAATTACCGCTGTGGATTATAAGACTTTGTTTTCCAAAGGATTAAAAGCTTTTCGCAATGGGATTACCTCCGAACAGTATGGAATTTCAAAAACTTTATGGGATTATAATTTTTGATTTTTCTTTTCCACTTGCTGGATTACTTCAAGATCAAAGACAGTTCAAGGTTTCCTTTCGTGTTGGACCCCATCCCCAAGGACTGGCGATGGCTTCCAAAAGGGGGGAGATGTAATGGACCTACCCAGGGTCAAATTAAGGTCTTTTGAACTGTCCAGTGATGACCTTTACTGACCTCTCAGTAAAGCAAGACATTTACTACAAAATCATTCATTTAGCTATAATCTGATAACATAGTCACCAATAAGAGACTATTTCTATCTTTGATTTTAAGCTGATGTGATCAAAAGAATAACTTTTGTCATTTTCATGATGTGTGCTTTTAAGCTGTGTTATTCTTTGAGAGTTAAACTGTGTTTCACTGCTGTGTTAAAGGGAAATATCGGGTCACAGAGACCCGACTGTTTTGTTTAGAAATAAGAAGACAGTTTAATCATGAACAAGGCTCCAGCTTTCTCTGTCTGTTCCCTAAACAAAGCTCTCTCTGCTCTGGCTGACCTTGGGCCTGATAAGGCAAGTCCACTCCTCTCTTTGTTCCTGCTTTTTAAGTTCTTACTGTGCGAGAACGCTTCGAGAGTTTGTTGGGAATTTCAAAGAGATGTGAACCTTTCCCAAGAGCTGGGTACGTTTTGGTCAAGAGCTAACGACCTGCGTCTTCAGCTAAGGACTGATAACAGGCTGTTATGAGTCCACCTCGAACGAGCGTTTGTTATTCCTTCCTGGAATAAATTATCTTGAGCCAAGAAACCACGACTGCCACGACTTTTGCCGATGAAAGCGAGTATCACCGACACCGACAAGGTAAACACTCGTGGAGTCCAGCTTGGACTTGCGGGACCGACGACTCGTCAGTCTAAAGTTGACCACAGCTCTTTACCAGAACCAAGGCGGACGTCTTAAGGTAAAGGAGCAGCTGTTTGCTTGCTGGAGGTGTGATGATATCTTAGCTGGACGCGTACTGAAGAGTGTCATCTGGTTTCATAAATGCAAGATAAACTTCCTCTCTTAACCTCCCAATTCTTCTTAAATCTTTCCTCCTACTTTTTCCCCTCTCAATCTAAGCTGGGAACTATTTTAAGTTTAAAGAGCCCCTCAGACTAAATATGTTAACATCCAATATTGAAGTCTGTTGTGTTAAATTTAAGTGTGCTGACGTTTTAATTTGAAAGAAAGTGAAATCATGTCAATCAAGTGTAATGGTGTTAATTTAGTTGATTTATTTTAAATAAATGATAGTGTCTCTTTGACATATCAAACTAAGTTAACGTCTTTGTCACTTAATGGCTCTGTTTATTTATCCATCATAAAGATCACAGAAATATTGGGTAAACTGAAAAAGAACAGAATCCGTGAATTTACTATTCAATCTGAATAAGTAGATTAATTAAGGATAAAGAGGTCAGTATTAATATTGACTTCCTCATTAATTCTTACAAGGTTAATGCTGCTTAACCAAAACTCTGCAGCTCCATATACATGTACGTATAGAAGCTTGATTATGGAGGTCTTTTTTCCTAAATTGAAAAAAATCAAGGTGACTTTGGCCTGTGGGTAATGTTTGTTTGTTTGTTGTTTGAAAATGTGAACATTTCATACATAGTGTTAAATAAACATAATGCTTTGTTTCTATTTAGCATGACAGTGATATCTCAGCCTACACATACGAGAAGACGCTAGTGATGGAACAGCGGTCGCAGATGCTCAAACAGATCAACCTGACCAAGACCGAAAGAGAAAGAGAGGTTTGTTGAAGTTCGTTCATGTCAAAGTTTTGTTTTGTAAATGCACTCAAAGATGCACACTTAAACGTGACGCGACTTGACAGGCCAACTTGGCTTTGCTCGGCTTGATTTGACTTAACGTGACACCAAGTCCCCTCTGGACAAAACACATTTCTACGGTTAGATCAGAGCAGTAGGTCACCATATTTATCCTCTCTATTAGAAAGTTGACAACAGCCAGAACAGCGAGTGCTTCGATTCAGTATGTGACAGCATGACAATATTTTGACAGATGAGAAAAATACAATATTTGTATCCCAGTGTCACACCAAGAATCTACCTTGTTCGCTAAACATGTTAAATTATTTATTTCCATGTTTATTTTAGAACCTGTGAGTCGTTGCTCCATTGAACATCGAATTAATGTTCTGGTAATTATGAAGCAAATTCACATTTCTGCATTTACCTCACCTTGATTGTGGGAAATCACAGATCCAGAGCATCACGGATTCATCCCGCGGATCGATTCGCCGTAAGAACCCGGCCGCCGTGACGACCCAGCTGAGTGTGACCGAGGAGCCGCCTGCCACCAGCAAGGAGGAGAAGCCTGAAGAGGAGGTAGGGTCACCTTTACCAAGAGAGCACAGCTGACATTTGCTTCACTGTAAAGGTTTTTATGGACATACAAAGTGAGCGTTTGGCCAACGCTAAGTCTTTTACACTGTTTTTGTTTTAATTTTTTTTTTTAAAGAAGGTAATTCACAATAAGAAAAACAAAGTTTCTTATTCCTGCATCTCCTTTTTTCTCCTCCCTCAAACTCCGTGGCTCTCTGTGACTGCGTTCCTACGTTTCCACTTCAACCGCTGCTCTTTCATGTTGACGTGAATCCACATCCGTCCTCTTTTTCCTCTCGTCTCATAGTCAAAGTCGGCCTCTTCCCCTGTGTCCCCCCCTGCTCAGGTCCAGCTCATCCACGACAACACCACCCCAGCAAGCCCTGCGACCCCATCCACCCTGCTGACCCCCGGAGAGGAGGCTCAGAGCCCCGGGGAGCAGATCCAGAGGACCTGGACTGAGAAGTGTGACGGCGAGCCAGCCAAACCTCCTGGAGCAACCACAGCAGAGGACATTAAAGACATCTTCAACATGAAGCCGTGAGTGCTTCAGTGTTTAGCTAACTGTTAGCTGTTGGAAAGAGGAACTACGCTCTTGTTCATGACAAAAGGATCCTTTTTAAAATCTAAAACAGCATCATATATTGCAGTGAGGTTACAAGTAGGGATGCACCGGTCCACATTTTCTTGCTTCCGATCCGATCCAGATACTTAAAACTGAGTATCAGCCGATACCGATCCAGTTCCGATATCCTTTTTTTCTTCTTCCTCATTATCATTGATTTTATTTTTTTATTATTTTATTTTTTATTAAAGTTTTATTCATTTTACATATTTAAGAAAAACAACATAAAAGATAATGAAAAAAAAACATTTCATAAATATGAGAAAAAAAATCAAAATGCATAAAATAAAAGGTGGCAGAAAGAAGAAATTTTTCTTATTTTGTCTGCCCCTTTTTTTCCAAAAACAAAACAAAACAAACAATTTACAAACAATCAATTCAAACAATTAACTACCAAAAACAACAGATCAATTTAGTAACATTTCACACTCAATAATCAACAAATATATTAGGATGCATTACTTAAAGCTTTAGTATTTTGCTAGCAGTTTAGACTTGATAATTTTTTTGAATTTCATCACAGAGTTTACATCTTTAACATCTTTTTCCAAAACATTCCACAATTCCACTCCCTTATTCGAAATAAAACGTCCCTTCAAACTAGTCCTATATCTAGGTTTAACAAACATTTCAGTTCCTTTTAAACTGTAACGGCTTTCTCTCTTTATGAAAAACATTTGAACATTTGTGGGTAGCACATTCTTATGAGCCTTATGCATTACTAACAAAATATTATAATCTACCAATTCACAAAATTTCAATAATTTGAGTTGTTTAAATAATACATTTGATGGATGACGATAAGGCTTTCTAGCAATAATTCTCACCGCTCTTTTCTGCAAAATAAAAATAGAATTTGTTATAGTTGTACAGGCTTTGCCCCAAACCTCCACACAATAAATTAAATGTGGAACAAAAATTGAGTTATATAGCAAATAAAGAGCCCTATCATTTAACAAGTCCTTTAGTTTATACAATACGCCAATTTTAGATGAGGCTGTAATAATCTCCTCTCAAGTACAATGTGTACACATACAGTATATGCATGCATGTCCAAAAAGGCAACTTGAGGTAAGTTTTATTAATGTTGGATTAGTTTCAAAGTTATGATTAAATTCTGCTGACACAAAACATGTTTTTTTTTTATTCCTAGCTTTAAAGGTCCACTGACATGATTTTTCTACTATTCATAAAATTGCTCAAAAAATATATATTTTATCATTTCAATATGTTCGTTTTTGCAAACAAAATGAAAAATCACTTTAATTTTGCTTTAAAAGTGATTTTGAACTTCAAGCCGTGTTTAATCGTGGGAAATCCGATTACACACGAACGCACCGTCTGTGACGTAGTGTGCAGAGTGTGAGGCAGAGCTCTGGGCTTGTCACTGTGCGCGGTTGTGAGCAGCTCGACATGAAGGTCAGTCTGATACAGCATCAGACCTAAATTAGATCCTGTTGTTTCTTGTTCCATCACCCAAACTATTTTCTGCTTCCCAAAATGAAGACAAATAGCTCAAATCTTCACATAGATTGTTAAATTCATCGGGTTTTAAAATGTCCACTATTAAAGCGACCAGAGTCCTCTGCCTCACACGCTGCACACTACGTCACAGATGGTGTGTTCGTGTGTAATCGGATTTCCCATGATTAAACACGGCTTGAAGTTCAAAATCACTTTTAAAGCAAAATTAAAGTGATTTATCATTTTATTTGCAAAAACGAGCATATTTAAATGATAATATATATATATATATATTGAGCAATTTTATGAATAGTAGAAAAATCATGTCAGTGGACATGATTAGGACATGGACATGATGTCATAGG
Source organism: Garcialebias charrua (assembly GCA_038048925.1). Lineage (NCBI taxonomy): Eukaryota > Metazoa > Chordata > Actinopteri > Cyprinodontiformes > Rivulidae > Garcialebias > Garcialebias charrua. The sequence continues at coordinate 102,437 of JBBPBX010001351.1, forward strand.
ACAAAGGTGCTATGTGCAACTTTCTGTAGAGTGCAGAACTTAGAAAAATTTTCAACAGGCAAAGCATTCTGATACCTCCCCCTCAGAGCCATATATAGAGAGGCTCTGCTGAAATTCAAATTCAAGCTCTGTTTTTATTGGCTGATTCAAATTCAAGCTCTGTTTTTATTGGCTGGTTACAAACTCTGTTTTTATTGGCTGGTTAACGGCGGGTCACTCTGTGTTTTTAGTGTTTTTATAAATGCTGATAGAGAAGCAAGGGGACTATAGTTTTTTTCAGAGATTACTTTGTCTAACACCAGTCTGTCAGTAGCCTAGATAGTGACAGAGTGAAGAAATATGTTAAAAATATATTGTTAGAAAAGTTACAGACTGCATTACAAAGTTACATAGTGCAGCTTTAAAGTGGCTATTAAAGTGATTAATTTAAGTGATTGTTTGTTTAAAGTTATTTTATATATTCTTTTAAATAATGGGGTGATATAAGAATTTTTTTCTTCTTTCTGCACTCATTCAGTGTTTTCTTTTTTATTAATTTGTTTTATTTTTTCTCTTTTAAATGAATGAATAAATTAATTATATAAAATATTAAATAGCTTTACATCATGGCATAAACCAACACAGACATGTTCCTGTTTTTAGTATTTTATATCGCTTTATAATGTAGCTGTTTATGTTTTTTTATACAGTTTTCTTGTAATTTTTAATTAATATGCTTTTTTATAATTGTCTACTGTTGTACTGATAAATATCTCCTAGAGGGTAAACTATATCTTGGACTGCGGTCAAGTTAGTTTTACGTTGGACAGTTGAACTCCATGGCTTCCAGGGGCAAGCTAAGAGCTGCCCGGATCAGAGCGCCCACCCCGGATTGAATAAGAAAAACACACCGCTGAAGCCACGGAACTCGAATGTCCAACGTAAAACTAATGAACGCGGTTTAATGTGGCGCTATGGCTCTGCAAACAATGAACGTTGCTGTCTTGCGGTGTTTAGTGTAAAATACTTCCACACAACGGACATGTTAAGATGAAAAGTCGGCTAGCTGCTAGCTAAGATGCTACTCACCAGTGTTGCCAGATCTTGCGACAGAAACAAGCAACCAGCTCCATGAAAACAATCCCAAAACAAACGAACCACTCTTTGAAAACAAGCCCAACTGAGTACTCACTCAAGGCTCCGGCAAAGCTCAGCGTACTGCCTGTACGCCACTCTACGTGCGCATTCTGTGCGCACGCGTTCGCTGGCACAGCTCTGCTTTCATTCTCGCGTTAAATGCTCGCGTTTTCGCTCCAAATTCTTGTTGTAATTTGAGCAGCTGCGCGCAGAGCGTGTGCCTAGGGACAAACTGAGGTCGCTGATTGGTCATTTGCTGACACGCCTACTCAATTGATTGACAGGTCGAATGTGAGATGCATGAGCTGGCTGGCTGGAGCCGCTGCGGTGTTTCTAAACGTTATATGTTAATAAAAAGTTCTAAAAATTAAACATAAAAACAGGGAGCAATGGTCCTGCAGCCCACAGCCCACCAGGAAATATTTAGAACGTCGCGCAGCCAGGTAGGACATGGTTATTGTTCTCTCGATCGTGACAAATTCATTCATTTCAGTCATGGAGTCGGAGGAGGAAGCGATTACTTGACTTTTGGCAAAAAAACAAAAGTTCAGATCAGCGATAAAAAAGGGGAATTTAATTCATTTGTGTAACATACAAAACAGTCCGGCGGAAGTTTATTGTGAGACAACGCGCATCGCGTACGTGGTCGAATAATCTGTGCTTTAGATCACATCAGTGGTGTAGTCTACATATTTGTAGTGGGTATACTGTGTTTAGAAATCAAAGCACACTGGTTAGTACAAGGTAATTGTTAATTAATTTTAATTTTTAAGCATATTGAATGTTTCAAAAATTATCTGATGCTTATATTTGAATAAAAGAACAACATGTACAACAGTAACAAAGCAAAACATATTTTAAGTACTAAGTACAGAAGAATTAATTTTACACACAACACAAACACAC
>JBBPBX010001352.1:8473-51361 GCA_038048925.1 Garcialebias charrua
TTATGAAACGTAAAATACGACAACGGAGACCCCGGACTGTTGAACAACTTAAGCTGTACATCAAGCAAGAATGGGGAAGAATTCCACCTGAAAAGCTTCAAAAATTGGTCTCCTCAGTTCCCAAACGTTTACTGAGTGTTGTTAAAAGGAAAGGCGATGTAACACAGTGGTAAATATGTCCCTGTGCCAACTTTTTTGCAATGTGTTGCTGCCATTGAATTCTAAGTTAATGGTTATTTGCAAAACAAAATAAAGTTTCTCCGTTCGAACATTAAATATATTGTCTTTGCATTCTATTCAGTTGAATATGGGTTGAAAAAGATTTGCAAGTCATTGTATTCTGTTTTTATTTGCGATTTGCACAACGTGCCAACTTTTCTGGTTTTGGGCTTGTATATATATATATATATATATATATATATATATATATATATGTATATATATATATATATATATATATGTATATATATGTATATATATATATATGTATATGTATATATATATATATATATGTATATATATATATATATATATATATGTATATATATATATATATATATATATATATATATAAACTTTACAAAGCACGATCTTACACAAGCACAAAATAATAAACTCAGTAAGACAAGAAAGACCATTTTCTTTGTGATGAAAAAGTTTTGATGTCATCTTGTATTAATTTAGTTTATGTTAGTTTATTAGGGTTCAGTGTGTAAAGAGGTGTGAGTGTCACCGGTCAGAACGCAGGGCAGCGAGCGGAGTCCGGTGCTCGCCGCCACCAGCGAGGCCTCGTACGTGTTCCTGTCGTCACGTGGAAGAACCTGCTCCACACGCTTGTCCATGGACATCATCAGAACCCAGTCCCGGATCTGCTCCCGCTGATCAACCTGAAGGTTAGAGAGCAGGAGGAAAATGTCAAAAACTGCTTTTAGATAAACAGGCCAAGTGACAGAGTTCATTTGATTAACTGGCCCATTTAAATAAAATGATATTTATAAGGAAACACCAAATAACTGATAATAACATTAATGAAACTTTGTGACGGAATGCAGATCGCCCGCCACCGCCAAGTAAACTAAAGTTAGAAACCAAGTGATCAATTAGGGATGTGTTGGGGGTGACTCTCAGCTACTACCACGCCAAATTTGATTTCATGCTCTAGCTATTCCTGGGTTTACTATGCTGGATAGATATTACTAAGACGGCCATCTTGAATTGGTTTGACTTCAAACGGTTAATTTTATTCCAAATTTTAAAGAAAGATGTGCGATCTGTTAACACTCAGAGCTTGTGTTAGGGATGACTATCAGCTACTACCACATCATCTTTGAGGTCAGAATCTGTAAAAGTGACAGGGTTGGAGCCATTTTGACTCTGCTAAGGCAGCTGTCTGCAGCCATCTTGAATCAGACTGACTCTTCCTGTCTGTCTGGAGGAGTACATGATCTCTCTGTGCTCCTGTGGGTTTTCTTAAGGTCAAGGCCAAGGTCCTTTATTGTCATTCGCATCGCATGTGGTACAGGAAGTGGAATGAAATTGTGTACACAGGATCCCAGTTACATCGAACAATAGCAAAAATATAAAGTATTCAAATAAACAGTGGATCTAAGTCTTAGATATAAACTAAGATATAAGCTAAACAAACGCCCAGCATACACTCAAATATCTAAGGTACGGTAGTCACTAACAGTGCAAAACAATACACCAAACAACAGCAGCACGAACATGAGTCTTTGTGAGTGGATGAGTATGAATTAATGAATATTTCTCTGGGTACTCCGGTTTTTTTCCCTCCTTGCACCATTTTGTTTGTTTGTTTCTTTCCTTTCTTCAGCACTTTGGTGTGGACTTGTTCCTGTTTAAAGTGCTTTATAAATAAAATGGTATGGTATGGTATGGTTCCTTCCTTGATTTTTTCCATCTATCCGTCCTTTCTTCCTTTTTTCTTCCTTCCTTCCATCCAACCATCCATCCATCCATTTTTTCCATTCATCCTTCCTTTTTTCCTTTTCCTTACTTACTTCCCTAATCTACTTCCCCCTAAGACAAAATGGTACATGCTCTATTCAACCTCTGCTCGACTGCCTGGCTGACATCAGGGACTGGATGGCTTTAAATTTCTTACGTTTTAAAGAAAAGAAGTCTGAAGCCATATTGTTCCTTCCCAATGACACAACCTCGAACCACTGCATCGACCTTTCTGCTCTAGCCCTGTCTGAAAAACAAAAAGTCACAAATCTGGGAGTGATAATGGATCCTTCCATGAAACTCAACAGTCATGTAAACATGATCGTTAAATCCTGTTTTTTCCAGCTGAGGCGACTGTCTAAGCTGAAGCCCATATTATCAAAAAACAACCTGGAGACAGTGATTCACGCATTCATTACATCTAGGCTTGATTACTGCAATTCACTTCTGCTTGGTGTCAGTCAGGCCTCCATTGCACGATTACAACTGGTTCAGAACGCAGCTGCCCGATTTTTAACCAAAAGAGAGCACATTACTCCAGTCTTGGCCTCCCTGCACTGGCTACCAGTTCATCTTTGAATCCAGTTCAAAATTCTCCTGTTTGTCTACAAATCACTGAACAGTCCCCCATCTCTCTGATTTGCTACAGCCGTATGTCCCACCACATTCTCTGAGGTCAGCGGACCAGTTACTTCTAACAGTTTCAGGAACTCGTCTTAAACACAGAGGTGACAGGGCGTTCTCTGTAGCAGGACCAAGACTCTCGGTTTTCAAATCCCGTTTAAAGACTCACTACTACAGGTAGTCCCCGATTTACGAGCGAGATCCGTCACAACGAGGCGCTCGTAAACCGGAAATCTCGTAATTTGGAACGGCCGCCATTTCGCTCGTAAATCCGGAAATCCGCTCGTAAATTGGAACGGTTTTCGCTAGCGCACCTAAAAACACTCTATTTTCATCTAAAAACTACTTTTGAGTGCATAAAAATGATCGGAAACGTGTGTTTATATGCTTAACTTGCTANAGTCTGTGCGTCTTGGTGGAGACATTTCATGACATCAGTCCGCAGCCCTGTGCGCAGTCTGTCTGTGAAGCTTTTACTCTCCTACAAGTTATATAAGGTGTACTTTCACGTGTCATTTTGGAGAAATCTACAATAAACGCAGATAATGAAACACCTCCAGCTGCCGTGTCGACACCGGTGAGGGTGCGCGCGCGCTCCAAGCGCGACCACTCAGCCTTTGGAATCATATGGATGAGACCATTCCATTGGACATGATCCGGCTTTGTGTGGACTGGACTGCACAGTCCCGATCGACCTGCAGCTCCCTCTGTGGAACAGTTTGACCGCTGCTTCTGTATGCACGCGTGATGCACGGCTCCCCAGAGCGCAGCAGTAGTGCCAAACTGGAAAATTATTATTTCTGAAAACGGCTGATAAGCCATATCCTAGATCGGAAAACTATATCTGTTTCTAAATAAATGCTCTGCGTGTTACACTATTTATTATAACCTCCAGTAAGGCTGAATGAATCCGTTCCTGTTAAATTTATTTTTGGCACAACGTTGCGCGTCCTTTATTTCACTGCGTCATGTGGATGTAATACTTGTTAATCGTGTGTTTGGAGGGAATATTAATCATTTACACATCTTGAACTGTTAATAATAATAATAATAATAATAATAATAATAATAATAATAATAATAATGAATTCAATTTATAACGCACTTTTCATTAATGGAAATCTCAAAGTGCTACAAGGTGCAACATATTTGAATGTCAATAAGACAAATAATAAAACAATTAAAATCAACAACAGTATCAACTCAGATCAAAAGTAGAATCATGAGGAGGAAGAGTATGCTCGGTTGAAAAGAAAGGTCTTCAAGCCGCTCTTAAAGTCAACCACAGACTGTGGGGCTTCAGTTTCTCTGAAACACCTGTAAGTGTCGCCAAAGGAACAAGAACCACAGAAACGTGCGTACGCCTGCTCGGGAGCTTGCGTGGATATGTACCTGGATGCGCATATATTCACGTTCAGTTCAGTTTTGATACATACGGGCTTTTGCGTGGGAAGTGACGTGCGCAATGTTTTTGTGCGCACGCATGGTTGATACATGAGGCCCCAGGACAGCTTCTCAGCTTTTTGTCTCAGAAGGATCTTATTCAGACTGTTCCTGAGGAGACCAGGTTGCTCCAGTTGGTGTGCACGTTGCCAGCTGCTGCAGCGTCAGTGGAGAGGTCATTCTCTGAAAAGACTCAAAACATACAGTCAGAACAAGATCAAGGATGACTCTTTTCCCTGGCAGTCATCTCCACTGAGACAGAGATATTTAAAACTTACCATACCATACCATACCATTTTATTTATAAAGCACTTTAAACAGGAACAAGTCCACACCAAAGTGCTGGACAAACAAACACGCAACAGGCAACACAGACAATGAAGTACAACACGAAAAACATAAAAACATTGCAGATCATAAATCAAACGATCCAATATAAATCAGCTGGCATTGAAAGCGATGGAGTAGTAGTGAGTTTTTAACCGGGATTTGAAAACTTAAGGATAATAAAATGGTAAATGGACTGTACTTATATACAGCACCTTTCTCTCTTATCAAGATACACAAAGCACTTTACAACACATTCTGTGTCCTCATTTATCATCCACACAGCACTCTACTGGGTCTCTACAAAGATAATCTGAATCTGTAGACTATCAGAGCTTTAAATCCATTCATACACTGATGGGACACACATCGGAGGCAATGAGGGGTTCAGTGTCTTGCCCAGGGACACTTCGGCATGTGACTGCTGGTGGAATCAAACCCCTAACTCTCCCAATGGAGGACGACTGCTCTATCCATGCAACCACAGTTGCCCCCAATTAATAAATAATGAAGACTTCTACAAAAACTGTCATTTTTGTCTGGAAGGATCATCTCATGGACTTCATTAGACGTACAAAGTAAATGTAAGACCATAATGATGCTTTTTGTTGAAATGTGTGTCAGTTGAGCTACAGTTGTGTAAAAAATGCTGATTGGAGATATAAAACAAAACTCGTTGGCTGCTGCCAATCAAATGATGAATAAACTACTCTATGGTTTGTATATTTGTAAATCCGATTCTCATGGAGTACCTCGAGTCGTCACCAACCATTAACTTCACTGCACGCTGCTGGTCTGAATGATCTCTTTGCCTTCTGCTCCCGCACCAACGAAAGTTTGTGAGAAATGGTGCTTTATAATCTGTTTCACAATAATGTACACGTGTAGGAAATAATACAACAATAATGCTCATGCCCAGTCATGCTTTAAGTAAGTCATGTGTTACCAGTCAGGCCTGTTTGAGCTGCAAAATGGGGATGCTGATACTGGGACAGAGGGAAACTATGATTAATCAGTTCCATTTGGAACAAGTGTGACTGTTACACAGTAGGAAAATCTGCACAGACTTGTTTTGCCTGTGACATACCCACATCTCTAGCACGTGCATTAAAACTGTAGCATGAGGCTCACATACTTGTACATGAAGAGGAAAACAATTCCCTTTGTGTTTCAGTTTGGCGTCAATACAACCCCAAATAAGCAGCTGCAAATAATCACTGTCCAGAAAGACATATCTACAATTTCTAAATGGGCTTTTTATTTCCTGTCACCAAAGTTGAGGCCTTTTGTCTGCAAGTTTGTCTGAAGAGTAGAGTTAGTAAAAAAATCTCAGGAACCAGTGGACAGGTTTTAATGAATCTCTAAAGTGATCACTGCATGTACACTTGAACAACTTTCAGAATCAAACCAATTCAAGAAAAGCTAAGTAACCTCAGCAAACAAAAATGGTTCTGTCAGCTGATCTGACAGATTCTGAGCTAAAATTTGATGTCGTAGTTGAGACTTATTCCCAATGTGTGAGTGCATGCTGGTTGGGCAATATCTGTTTTTTAAACTTAGCCATTAACTATTTAAGTCAAATGTGTCTTTTAGCAAAACATCTCACGAACAAGTGAATTAATTTTAATCAAACTCTCAGAAAGTAATCATCAAATGTGCATCTGATTGGCTTTTGGGGTCAACCCAAGATGGCTGCCACAGCCAAGTGACTTTAGACAACACAGAAATGGCTGCAACAGTGAATTTTACAGACGATGAGCTGAAAACGTGTGTAGTGGATGAGCATCATCCTCAGCATATACAGTACAGTACTTTGAGTACAACACATTGTACAGTATTTTTAGTAAAAATACTGTACAATGTGTTGTACTTACTTAAAACTTAGCTATACAGGTGCTGGTCATAAAATTTGAATATCAGGAAAAAGTTTATTTATTTCAGTAATTCCATTCAAAAAGTGAAACTTGTATATTATATTACCAATAATTCATTAAACACAGACTAATATATTATTTTTTTAATGTTGATGATTATAACTGAGAACTAATGAAAACCCCAATTGGAGTTTCTCAGAAAATTAGAATACAGTATTGTGAAAAAGTTCAATATTGAAGACACCTGGTGCCACACTCTAATCAGCTAATTAACTCAAAACACCTGCAAAGACCTTTAAATGGTCTCAGTCTAGTTCTGTAGGCTAGACAATCATGAGGAAGGCTGCTGACTCGACAGTTGTCCAAAAGACGACCATTGACACCTTGCACAAGGAGGGCAAGACACAAAACTGGCTGTTCACAGAGCTCTGTGTCCAAACACATTAATAGAGAGGTGAAGGGAAGGAAAATATGTGGTAGAAAAAAGGTGTACAAGCAATATGGATAACTGCACCCTGGAGAAGAGTCAGAGTCAGAGAGTCAGAGAGTCTTTATTGTCATTTGCACCGCATGTGGTACATGTGATGAAAACGAGATTATGTACACAGGGTCCCAGTTACATCCAACAACAAATGCAAGAGAAAAACAGTAATAACATCTAGAATTAACTAAGAAAACATCAACTAGTAATACACTAAGCCCTAATGTAATAGAAAAACATCATTATAAACAGCAGCACGAACATGAGTCTGTATGAGCAGATGGTCACAGATGAACACAGCAACAAGAAAACAGATCAGCATCAGCATGATGTGATATTTTGCAGTGATTATTCTTATTATTTATTCATGAGTCTAACAGCCTCAGGGTAGAAGCTGTTCCTCAGTCTAGTGGTTCTACATTTGATGCTCCTCAACCTCCGTCCTGAGGGGAGTGGGGCAAAGAGTGTGTGTGCTGGGTGAGTGAGGTCTTTCATGATGCAGGTGGCTCTTTTCCTGCATCTGGAGGTGTAAATGTCTGTGATGGTGGGGAGACTGACTCCAACAGACTTCTGTGCAGCCTTCACCACTCTCTGTAGAGCTTTCCTCTCTGCAACTGTGCAGCCTCCATGCCACACGTTGATGCTGGAGCACAGGATGCTCTCCACTGCACACCTGTAGAAGGAGGTGAGGACTGGGCTGCTCAGACCAGCTCGTCTCAGTCGTCTGAGGAAGTAGAGTCTCTGATGACCTTTCTTGATCAGGCTGGTGGTGTTGTTGCTCCAGCTGAGGTTATCATTCAAGTGTACACCCAAGTATTTGTAGCTGGAGACCACTTCCACCAGGACCCTCTTTTGTTCAGTGGGGCATGGGTGTGTTTGTTCCTTCTGAAGTCCACAATCATCTCCTTTGTCTTCTTCACATTCATGTGAAGGTTATTCTCTTTGCACCAGCTCTCCAGGTGTTCCACCTCCTGTCTGTAGCTGGACTCATCATTGTTTGTGATGCATCCCACCACCGCTGTATCATCTGCAAACTTTACAATATGACAGCCTGGATGTGTGGCTGTACAATCATATGTGAGCAGAGTGAACAGAAGAGGGCTCAGCACACATCCTTGAGGAGAGCCAGTGCTGAGGGTTATGGTGGAGGAGGAGAAGTTGTGGATCTTCACGGACTGTGGTCTGTTTGTTAAGAAGTCTAGTACCCAGTTACAAATGGAGGGGCTTAGTCCAAGTGTGGATAGTTTGTCTATCAGAGTTTGGGGGATCATGGTGTTGAAGGCAGATGTGAAGTCCACAAAGAGCATACGACGTATGATGAAGAAGATGGTGAAACAAAATCCATTCCAAAATGTGGGGGAGGTTCACAGAGTGGACTGCAGCTGAAGTCAGTGCTTCAAGAACCACCATGCACAGACGTATGCAAGACATGGGTTTCAGCTGTTGCATCCCTTGTGTCAAGCCACTTTTGAATGAGACAGCGTTAGAAGCGTCTCGCCTGGGACTGCTGCTGAGTGGTCCAAGGTTATGTTCTCCAATGGTTTGGGATGCCATGTCATCTGCTGGTGTTGGTCCACTGTGTTCTCTGAGGTCCAAGGTCAACACAGCCATTTACCAGGAAGTTTTAGAGCACTTCATGCAGCTGGCCAACTTTATGGACATGCAGATTTCATTTTCCAACAGGACTTGGCACCTGCACACAGTGCCAAAGCTACCAGTTCCTGGTTTAAGGACCATGGTATCCCTGTTCTTAATTGGACAGCAAACGCAACTGACCTTTAGCCAGTTCATGCAATGAACCAATGCAGTTGGTCAACAGCAGGAAGCATGAAGTTCTCTAAAACTTCCTGGTAAATGGCTGTGTTGACCTTGGACCTCAGAAAACCCAGTGGATCAACACCAGCAGATGACATGGCACCTCAAACCATCACTGACTGGAAACTTGACATTGGACCTCAAACAATGTGGATTCTGTGCCTCTCTCCTCTTCCTCCAGACTCTGGGACCTTGATTTCCAAAGGAAATGCAAAATTTAGTTTAATCAGAGAACATAACTTTGAACCACTCAGCAGCAGTCCCAGACGAGACGATTCTGATGCTGTCTCTTGTTCAAGAGTGGATTGGCACAAGGAATGCGACAGCTGAAACCCATGTCTTGCGTGTGTCTGAGTGTGGTGGTTCTTGAAGCACTGACTTCAGCTGCAGTCCACTCTTTGTGAATCTCACCCACATTTTGGAATGGGTTTTGTTTCACCATCCTCTCCAGGGTGCACTTATCTCTATTGTTTGTACACTTTTTTCCATCACATCTTTTCCTTCTCTTCACCTCTCTGTTAATGTGTTTGGACACAGAGCTCTGTGAACAGCCAGCCTCTTTAGCAATGACCTTTTGTGTCTTGCCCTCCTTGTGCAAGGTGTCAATTTTCAGCTTTTGGACAAATGTCAAGTCAGCAGTCTTCCTCATGGTTGTGTAGCCTACAGACGGATAGACCATTTAAAGGCCTTTGCAAGTGTTTTGAGTTAATTAGCTGATTAGAGTGTGGCACTAGGTGTCTTCAGTATTGAACCTTTTCACAATATTCTAATTGTCTGAGATACTAACTTTGGGGTTTTCATTAGTTGTTGGTTATAATCATTAATATTAAAATAAATAAACATGTGAAATATATCAGTATGTGTGTAATGAATGAATATAATATACAAGTTTCACTTTTTGAATGGAATTACTGAAATAAATCAACTTTTTCATGATATTCTAATTTTCTAATCTGAACAAATCATTCTATAGATACTAATTAGTGCTTTTTAGATCACATTCATACCCTAATGGGGCACACGTCAGAGGCAACGAGGGGTTCAGTGTCTTGCCCAGGAACACTTCAGCATGTGACTGCTGGCGGAATCGAACACACAACTCTCCCATTAGAGGACGATTGTCTAACCAGTCAGCCACATCTGCCTCCAAATAGTAAGCTTGGTGTACGAGTGTGATTTAGAAAATCGTAAAGTTTAAAAAGTCTCTCATTGTGCAGGCATTTAGCAAGAATAAATCAATAAATTAAAATAATTTTGGGAATTCTAACTTACTGTACGAAAACAAATGTTTGGTCGGATTTAGTTTGAGACAGTAAGACAAACTGTGTTTTATTACAATGTATGCAACCATCTGATGTCACAAGCTGTGAACCGCTGAATGAATTTGAATGAGACTCAGAAAGTAATCATTGGATGCACATCTACAAGTGAATAACGTTTTGTGGGATCACCAAAATGACCATTTATCACATCACATGTGAGACACACACAGGTGGAGCTGCAGGCAGCTAGTCAAGTGCTTGATAAGCATTTAGGGATTAGGCGTCTTCCTCAGGGACACCACAACATGTGGGCATGGTGGGGAATCCAACCTGACTTTGGTGTCCCAGGACAACTGTCCAACCACTGCACCACAACTGTCCATGTTACATCTACTGTTTTTTTCTTCTCATTTCACTAACAACATTAAAAACAAGAACTCTTTTTTTTAAATCATTTGTTACAACTTCAAAACATTTTTCAATCCAAAAAGCTTTTTTTTATGTTAATCTCATGTTTTATTTTTCATAGCTAAAATCCAGTAAAATAAACAGTAACACTGAACTTCACGTATTGTCAAAAAAAATCCCCATTTGATTCTGATGACTCCATCTATGTGTTTTTGTTTTTTTTTGCTTTGAGTCCAGGCATCTCTTGATGATGATGATGATGATGATGAAGATGATGATGATGATGATAATGATGATGATGATGATGATGATGATGATGATGATGATGAGTCTTCAATTATTTCTTCAGTATTGGGAGGAAAAACAGAAATAAACAAACACAACAACCTCTTGTCTTCACACAAAACCTCCTCTTGTAAAACTGAACATTTACACTTAAAATATCAAATCAGTTACAATGTAATAAACACTACACATAACATAATAACAAACAAAAACGGAGCAAACAATAACATAAGCATTTCACAACGTTCACATTTCATAATAAAGTTTCAAAGTTCATATTTTCTCTCAATGCAGGAAAAAAACAACAAGTGTACGACTAATGAGGAGAAGAAACTGTGGAGGTGCACATGAAGAGGGAACGCCCTTTTACCAACCTGCTGCTCACAGACGAGCTAAATGATCAAAATTCACCTTTTTAACTTGGACATTTCATTGAAATATTTCCAGCAGACATAAGCAGCTGTTAAATAAAAAAAGTTCTAAGAAATGAAACATTTCCAAAAATTAAATAGATAATAGATGAACAATATGGCTTTGTGGATGCAATATTATCACTTCCGGTTTCTTTGTGGTCATTTTGGCACTTTTTTCTCTTATGTATCATTTCATCCCCCCGGTCTGGGACTAAAAGCCAAATATTTTAACTGAGTAAAATATGATAAAAGCACACACACACAAAAAACATGTGCTATTTGCTTTCTTCTAGATTTTGGGACTAATTTAGTGGTGCACAGAGACCTTGGAGGCTCTGACAATGTGAAAGCCCACAAGTGCTGAAAGTCTCATTGTGCAAAACAATTACACCAATTTACAGGAGTCAAACTGTGCTTTTGGCAAACTATTCTAAAAGTTTTATTAGAAAATCTTCAAGCCAGTCTGGTTATAGTACAGTAGTCCCTCACTACTTTGCGGTTTGACTTTCGCAGAGTTGCACTTTCGCGGTTTTTCAAAGTAAAATATACACGACCAAAAAAAAAAAAAGATTGTACACGACACATGATAAGTCAATATTTAATTTTAATATTACTTATGTGATTGGGTCAGTACGGGATACAGTAAAAAGTTAGCGGGAATTTTTTTTTTTTCCGAAGAGGCGCCACCGTTTTGTAGTTTTCACTCAATAAGCCTACACTGTATCGCCAGTCAAAATGACTACATTTCCCAGAAGCCAACAGTGCTCCCAGCCATTGCTTTCTGTTGAAATGGAGGGAAAGTTTTGATTCCATTCGAAAAAGTTTGGTTCTTATTCATGGCCCAGGAAGCCTCTCTGGTGGGGAGGTGTTGCTTGGAGGGCCGGTGTGTTCTCCAGAGCTCACTGGGACGTTTTTCATCTGGATTTGGACTTGATCGGGACCATTGTGTGGTTTTTTTATCAGAAGGTCTGGCTGTCTCTAAAAGCGTCTTGGTGCTCAACAGCTGCAGAGACCCAATCAGAACCAGAACCGGACTAGAACTGGACCAGCTCACCAAGGCTGGCGAGTACCCATATAAAATGTTGCAGTAGCTGCTGTACAGTACATATACCGTATTTTCTGCTGTACATGTCGCACTGCCGTATAAGTCGCATCAGTCCATATTTGTCTAACGAAGTGGAAAAATTCATAAATACGTCACTTCGCTGTGTAAAACGCATCTATTCTGCATCATCGCAAACAAGTCGCGTTTGTTACGCGTCACCACTGACAACCTGGAAATGTGGGCCGGTGTGCCAAAAATCAATTGGCTGCCAAATGGCGGCCGCTGGGGCATGCACAGGAGGACTTTAACAAGAATTTAACCAGATTAAAACTTGAAAACAATTATTTGTTTGCTCGAAATTATAGCAAAGGAGTGTCTCAGTTGAACTTGTACTTAAAAAAGCACTTTAATGATCAAATCAGCGGCATTTCGCCGGGGCGGTGCAGCAAAAAGAAGCTGATATGACTGTTGCTCCAAGCAGCGAGCAGAACGAAGGAGGTAGACTACGGCAAGCCAATTGTGTCATTAATAGCTGAAGATTCTCAGTCATCCAGGACATGGTAAATTAAAAAAAAGTTCAAGACAAAAATAATAAAGTATAATAAATAAAGTCCAGTTGTTTTTGTCTTGAACTTTTTTGAATTTGTCATTATAGCCACGTTTACGTATTACATGATACAACGGCATGCCTAACTGCTATTACTACTCTGCTGCAATCTAGTGGTTGAAAATGGTTGTGTTCAATTTTTAGAAGTCAGAATGAATGAAAAATGTGATATCTCAGCCAAAAAGAGGTTTATAAATATGGGGGGGGGGGGTCCATAAATACGTTGATTCCGCCTATAAGTGACAGGGTGTGCAAATTATGCAAAAAAAACATGACTTATACAGTGAAAAATATAGTACATATGTTGTTAAAATTACATAAGTTTAAGAATTTAGAACATTGCAAGAGTGTGAGAAGGGTTTATAAAGCCTTAATATATACAGTATATACTTACTAAAATAAATAAGAGTGTTCCTACTTCGCAGTTTGTCACCTAATGCAGGGATGTCCAGAATTTAACCCCCGCGGTAAACGAGGGACTACTGTACACTGATGTATGCTGTCAAATAAGCCTTGGATTAAGAATAAAAATTAAAAAAATAACTCTTTGTTTTGAACATTCAGATAAATTAATTGTTTAAAGCACAATATTAGTTCTGGCTAATATTACTAATAATCCAGCATGTTCCTGGCTGGCCCGTTGCTCATTCAAACTCAACCTGGACGTTAAAGCAGCTTCTAAACTAGTTCAGTCCAACAATCTTTTTGACATGTTGGCTGCCGTCAACTCATATCATGTTACTGACATGAACTACTAAACACCATTTTGGCTTGCAGGCTCTGATGATGACTTCGTAACTTGACTCCGTTCTGTAGGCATGTGCACGTTCCCGTCAGGTGCATAACAGAACACACCAACGAATAAGAAAAAGTACGTTTCAAATCAAGACATTCACTTTTTCAACCAGCAACTGAACAACATCAACACGTGAAGGAAAGAATATAAAGATGGATGAGAACAAAAGAGAGCTTTTAGGTTAAACAACAGATATAAAGTGTCTCAGTCTTCCTATGCAGGGGTTCTGTGACCCTCGTGCACACATTGTGCTTGAGTTTTCAGTCGGTCCCGCTGTTCCCTTAATCCCGATGCCTTTCAGACCACTCGTCAGTCACAGGTGGAGCCCTGCCCTTCATGCAGAACAAATTGGGTTTCTTCCCTCAAAAACACCTGGTCACTGGTACTCAGAGCAACATGCACATGTGTGCAGTGATGAATATTAAAATAATTGTTATTATTTTTAGGTATTTTTAGGAGTAGATTGTAATGACTTCTCTACCGCCGCCTCGCACCAGGAGAACTCGGTTGAGACCCTCGAGGAGAACCTCCAGGAACTCCATGTCTGTTTCAGCAGCCGTCAAGGGATAGACAGATACCAGCAGTGGCAAACAACACACATCACAGCACCTGGTTGTAATGTTAAATTATCCATCTTATCATAAACAGACTGTGTTGTGGCTGTCAAATGACTTAGGAAAAGATCTTCAGGGAAGAAATGTAAGTACATTAGATGATAAATAGTCCACATTTGTAAAGCATTATATTTATGTATCCTGGTTCTGCAAACCTCTTTACAATGTACCCGATTTACTAATTAACAAACACACTCATACAGTAGTTATCTATTATATATTTGTTATATCTCATTCATGCGCTGAAAGCATAGACTGTGGAATTCAGGGTGGTTATTTGTACTTACCATCATTGTTTTCAACTCTCATTAACAATTAGGGCTAAATATACATCCTTTATGGCAACAAAGTTCATGCTCAGTCATCCAGGTACCAAATCCAATAATGCTCAGTCAGATCATCTGGACAGTTTATTTCGTTCTTTCTTTGATTTTAATTTTAAATTTAAAGAAATAAACTGTCCAGATGACCTGACTGAGCATTATTGGAGTTGGTTCCTGGATGCATGAGCAAGAACTTTGTTGCCTTGAACCACTTTGGCTGTGGCTGCCTGTCTGGGAGGAGTCTACGGGGTTCTGGACAGCCCCCAGAAACCATCTAATCCAGGACAGAGGGCCAAAAAAACAAATTTGCTACAAGCCAAGGGCCGGACTGGTTCAATGTTTATTATAAGGGGGTGATATTTCATTCAATGTTTTCTTATTGATTAATTTGATTTATTTTGCCTCTTAAATGAGTGAATAAATAAATTAAATAAAATATTAAATAGCTTTACATCTGCTAAGTTCTTGGCATAAATCAACACAGACATGTTCCTGCTTTTAGTATTTTACATTGCTTTATAATGTAGCTGTTTATGTTTAGTTTTTAATACGGTTTTCTTGTGATTTTTATGCTTTTTTATGATTGTTTACTGTTGGCTGCAAGTATCAAGCTGTGAAATCCTTCATTTTCTACAGCTATTAGCTGTTGGTCATTAATTATGATGAAGTTTAGCAACTTCTCGGTGAACATTTGAGCTCCGTGGCTTCAGCGGTGTGTTTTCAATTCGGGGTGGGCGTTCTGATTTCGGTCAGCCACTTTCCGCCTGTCCCTCCTACAAGATGGTCAGACAACGGGTCGGTCTCCCTGTTTCAGTTCAGCGAGAGTGGCGTCCCGCTGAAGCCCCGGAGCTCGAATGTCCAATGTAAAACTAACTTGACCGCAGTTTAATGTGGCACTATGGCTCTGGAGACATTGCACGTTGCTGTCTTGTGGTGTTGTAAAATACTTCCACACAGCGGACATGTTACAATGAAAAGTTGGCTAGCTGTTAGCTAAAGTGCTACTCACTCAGTCCGCACGCTTTAGCTGGCTGTAAACTATGAAATGGATTTCCTGAATGTGAGGCGGGTCTTCTTACTCTGGGTTCATGAGACACTACTCCGGATCGGATCGGCCCCACCCCTACTACCGTTGCATTGTGGGGAATGTAGTGTTGGTGCGTGCAAAACAGTGGCCAGCGGGCCATTTCTAATAGTAATTAAATATCATCCAGGGGGCCATAAATAATTAATTTGTGGGCTGGATCTGGCCCACGGGCCGGCACTTTGACATATGTGATTTAATCTCTAGCAAACTGGTTGGTCCACTTAAGGTATTTACTGCTTTGTGGGGAAACAGTTTACTTGAAGCTCTTCAGACTGATGAAGCCCTCCGGATAGAGGGCGAAACGTCTCTAGAAAAAAAAGAAAGAAAGAAACTGTCCAGATGACCTGACTGAGCATTATTGTATCCATCTTTTATATTTACCTGCTTCTTTCTTTATGGGTCGCGGGGCTCACTGGTGCCCATGTGCAATAGTCACTGTGCGAGAGGTGGGGTACACCCTGGACTGGTCTCAAGTCCATCACAGGACCACATAGAGATATACGAGACAAACTCATTCAAACTGTCACTCAAACCTAATTTAGACTCTAAATTATCTTTAGGTTTGAGTGAGAGTTTGAAAGAGTTTCTTTTGGCGCATAAAATTTTTCAATGGGTGGGAGGAAACCAGAGTACATGGAGAAGACCCACACATGCATGGAGAGAACATGCAAACTCCACTGACAATCTGGCAACCTTCTTACTGAGAGGCTCTGCTAACATGCCACAGTACCACCCCCAGCTGGGGCTACATGTGTTACTATCATTTTAAGAGTTAATGTAATTTCTGGAGCTCCTCCCAAGACTTCACCTGGTGTTTAATAACCCATGTAAAGGTTACAACCTTAACTTTGGGAACCAGTGATGTAGAGTGGTAGAAGGTATTATGGATCACAGTTGAACTCTGCCACCTGCTGATGTAGATACATATGCGGTCTTGGGCCCATTTCAAAACTCTACTTTAGTAAAAATAAAAAAATAAAATAAAAAAAAGAAGAATCTTTGCCAGGTCACCATTACACATACAGGTGGTCCCCGACTTACGAGCGCATCGGCATACGAGGTTCTGGACTTACGAGCGGACTAACGAACAGTAAAGTTGTACAGAACATACAGAAAATACAGCACTTTTATGTGTTTTTAGATGAAAGTGTGTTAGCTAACCGTTTGTAAACAAGTTTCTGAGCATGTTTATGAACTAGTATGAACATTTGTGATGAAAAACGAGTGTTCGTAGTAGCGCTAGCATACATTTTCCGACTTACGACCGAAAATCCGGACTTACGAGCGACACGTGTTTCGTGTTCCGACGTACTAATTTTCGTCTTACGAGCGACTCGTAGGAACGGAACTCGCTCGTAAGTCGGGGACAACCTGTATTAGAAAGTGATTGGTTTGCTCATGGTAGTTGTATTAGACCGTTGATCTTATCTAGAAATCAGATTAGGCTCTTCGACTACAAAGTCTGAGAACAGCTCCTTTACAGCACCCACACTGACACCAGCTGGCCATGTCACACACTTTCACATCAGTCTTTTTTAGAGCCTGTAAAAAACAGCTAAAATCAAGCACACAGTCCAGCCAAATAGTTCTTTTAGACTGTCTTTCAAAGGCACATTTCTATATATAGCAGCATCAGGATACAAAAGATATTCGTAGCTTAAAGTGACTTTTGAGAATGATCTTGAAAAATATGAGTCAAAACCTTAGCTTCTAATGAAGTTGTGTAGTTGATTGTTTTCATCTAGAGCCTCTTTCACATGCTCATACTTTCTCAGTTAATACAAATCTATTCTGAAGTCATTACAGCTGCTTCAAGGATACAGTTCTCGTCTCCTCCTTTGCTTTTTGGTGGTCCGGGCATGTTGAGCAGAACCAGATGAGCTCCCTGGGACTTGTTGACCACCACCTCGTTCAACTTAACAGCCGTGTGCATGCGACGAACATTTGACTGGTTCCTGGTTTGGCAGCACAATCACAGAAAGAGAAGTGACAGTACAGACAATTACAATTAAAATAATAATTCAACAACTAAAACATGACATTTTTCTGAATAGGCAAAATTTAAATAAAGCTTGTTGTATGTCAGTCCACAAAACAGAAAAAAAAAGGCTCATTTGAAACCTGAAGCATTTTGTCTATCAAATAAAAAAGGCAGCATTTAAAGACAATGTGGGTAAATTTAAACTGTCTGAACTTGTTTCATTACTGTTTTCATGCTTAAGTTACAAAATTCAACAACTACCAGTTTCAAATAAAATATCTCCTCATTCTTTAAATATTGCCCATTTATTTACACAATAAGATGCAACAGTAACATTTTGTTCTGCTGAATATATAAAACAGGTATGCTTTAATGCAAATGGCAGAAGACAGAGATGTTGTTCATTCAGGGTTATGTTTGCAGGCAGCATGCTGTCCGAGGCTGGACGATGCAGTCTATGCAGACAAGTACATCACAATCAAATACAGAAGCAGGGGAGCTGGGAGCCAGTGAGAGAAGCTACAGTCAACACAGCAGCAGGACACACAAAGGGCCAGACAAAAAGAAAGCAACTTACAGACTCTCCCACTCTCTAGAAGGAGGAAAAAGGAACAGAACAAGAAAAACAGGCTTAGATGCTGCTATGTCAGTTCTGCACACTGCATGCTTCCATATGTCACCAAAAACATGCTGAAATGCCCAAAGGTCCCAGGAGTAAAGGTCACCGTGACATGGAAATGATTGATGCAAGACGTACGGTTTGATTCAAAAAGAGCCTTTGTTTCCCATTCTGGTGCAATTTTACACTGATTAAATGTTTTCCATTAAAACGTTATTATGTATTACATGTTATGTATTACATAACATAACATGTATTATGTATGTATTACATGTTAACTATGTGTTACATGTTTACTATGTATTACATGCTTACTTTGTATTACATGTTTAATAAGTACTATGTTTACTATGTATTACATGTTTACTATGTGTTACATGTTTACTTTGTACTACATGTTAACTATGTGTTACATGTTAACTATGTGTTACATGTTTCCTATGTGTTATGTTTCCTATGTATTACATGTTAACTATATACAGGTACAGTATTACATGTTAACGTTGTATTACATGTTTACTATGTACTACATGTTTACCACATGTTTACTATGCATTAAATGTTAAATATGTGTTACATGTTTATTATGTATTACATGTTTATTACATGTTTACAATGTATTACATGTTAACTATATACAGTATTACATGTTAACTATGTGTTACATGTTTACTATGTATTACATGTTAATTATGTGTTACATGTTTACTATGTATTACATGTTTAATAAATATTATGTTTAGTATGTATTACATGTTTACTATGTATAACATGTGTACGATGCACTACATGTTAATGGTGCTTCATGTTTACTTTGTATTACATGTTTACTATGTATAAAGGGGGCCAAGATGGTGTAGAGGCAGGGCTTCCGACTTTGGACCTGTTACATGTTTATTACATGTTTACAATGTATTACATGTTAACTATATACAATATTACATGTTAACTATGTGTTACATGTTTACTATGTATTACATGTTAATTATGTGTTACATGTTTCCTATGTATTACATGTTTAATAAATATTATGTTTAGTATGTATTACATGTTTACTATGTATAACATGTGTACGATGCACTACATGTTAATGGTGCTTCATGTTTACTTTGTATTACATGTTTACTATGTATAACATGTGTACGATGCACTACATGTTAATGGTGCTTCATGTTTACTTTGTATTACATGTTTACTATGTATAAAGGGGGCCAAGATGGTGTAGAGGCAGGGCTTCCGACTTTGGACCTGAAGGACCCAGGTTCGAACCCCGGCCACTACACACCTTAGGGTGTCTATGAGTGCACACCTATTTCCCCAGCTCCCCGGGCGCTTTCTATGGCTGCCCACTGCACCACCTGGTGGTGGTTGGGTTAAATGCAGAGACGAATTTCGTCTTGTATGGGAAACATACACAGATGACAAAAATGTGACATTTATTATTTATTATTATTACATGTTTTCTACACATTACATGTTAACTATGTGTTACATGTTTACTATATATTACATGTTTATTATGTTTACTATGTATTAAATGTTTACTATGTATTACATGTTAATTATATATTAAGTTTACAATGTATTACATGTTTATTATGCATTACATGTTAACTGTGTGTTACATGTTTCCTATGCCTTACATGTTTATGTATTACATGATAACTATGTATTACATGTTTACTTTGTTTTACATGTTTATTATGCATTACATTTTAACTATGTGTTACATATTTTCTATGTATTACATGTTTACTATGCATTACATGCTAACTATGGGTTATATTTTTCCTATGTCTTACATGTTTATATATTACATGGTAACTATGTATTACATTTACTATGTATAACATGTTTGTTATGCATTACATGTTAACTATGTGTTACATGATAATTGTTTACTATGTATGTCATGTTTACTATATATTACGTGTTTACTATTTATTACATGTTAACTATGGGTTATTTGTTTACTATGTATTATATGTTAACTATGTATTACATGTTAACTATGTGTTACATGTTTCCTATACAGTGTATATTACATGTTTCTTATGTATTACATGCTTATTATGTATTACATGTTTACTATACATTATATGTTAATAATGTGTTACGTTAACTATGTGTTACATATTTACTATGTATTACATTTTAACTTTTTTTACATGTTTACTATGTATTACATGTTAACTATATGTTACATGTTAACTATGTACTACATGTTTACTATGTATTACATGTTAACTATGTGTTGCATGTTTACTATGTACTACATGTTTACTATGTACTACATGTTTACAATGTATTACATGTTAACCATGTTTTACATGTTTACTATGTATTACATGTTAACTATGTGTTACATGTTTAAAATGTTCTACATGTTATGTGTTACATGTTTACTAGCATGCATGAGGGTACTATGTACTACATGTTTAATATGTATTGCATGCTTACTAAGTATTACATGTTAACTATGTGTTACATGTTTACTATGTCTTTCATGTTAGCATGTAACATGCCAACATGTCAGCAGTATCTACCGGTAAGTATTTAACATTTTTTAATGAGATCAATTAATTGTCTATTCGCAACATTTGCTAGTCAGGTCTCTCTCGTGGCGGCACGTTAGCACAGTTTCTAAAGCTGTTGCCTCTCAGAGAGAAGGTTGCCGGATTGAATCCCAGCCTGGGGCTTTTCTGGGTAAAGTTTTCATGTTCTCCATGCATGCATGGTTTTTCTCCGGGTACTCCGGTTTTCTTTCCAAAGGCCAAAAACATGCATGTTAGACTGATTGGTTGCTCTAAATTGTCTCTAGGTGTGAGTGAGTGAGTGAATGGTTTTGTCTTGTTTGTCTCTATGTGTCCCAGTTAAGGACTGGAGACTTGTGCAGGGTGTCCCCCACCTCTTGTTCAGTGATTGCTGGAGCTGCACACCAGTGACCCCCGCGACCCGAAATGGAAGAAGCGGGTAAAACTAACAGTCAGTCGGTCGGCCTCCTAAACGTTTTGCCCCTCGTGGTCTTTGACTAATAGTAGAACAATTTCTGCTGACACTATTTGTTAACAGCACTGATGGCGGTCCTTGTTGCCAATCTGGTATGGTGTTGGTTAGATAAACTCGCATGTTTTTATTTTTTGGGCAGAAGTGCTTTATGTTGTTCCTGACATAACCCTCACCATTTTCATCGGCCTTTGGACCAGCTCAACAGATAATTGTGCTCTCTAGTGGCTAACACCATTAAACAACACAGCAACACTTCTGAGGAAACTAAAAACAAGACAAGCTGCAACAGAACTGTAGAAAGGCAAAAAGGATTACAGAACGAGGGAGCAAATGTATCACTCTGGATGTCTAACCCGATGATATGATGGAAAAAAAAATAGGTTTGTGTCAATTTCTTAAGCTGTTTGAAGGAAAAAGATAAACGGTTTTCAATGATAAAGTCCCAAATATTGAATATCTCAGGGAGCTCTGTTCAATCATTCATCCTAAAACAAACAAAAGCTACAGCTATTTTTTGAAGGGGCTGTATCTTATGTAAATTGCAAGTCTGTAGCATAAAATAGCTAAATAGTTCAAGTATTCGATTGAAACTGCATTTGCCAACATTTAACCCTCCTGTTGCCCTGTTGTTAAAATGACACAGAGCACACAGTTTTAAAACAGGACAGAAGAAGGGTTCAATTTAAAATCTTGATTGGTACACCCATGGATTTATTATTACACATATCCAGAATAAATTTATATTCTGGACAGAATGAAATGAGAAGGTGTTAGTGACCCAAATGGGCACATGATTTAGTTATGCAGGAAGTAGGCTGAAAGTTGTTGACAAACATGCTCAGATGTCAAATGCAGACTGAACACATATGCATCACATGCAGTCATCCTCAGAACCTCTACAGCTTCACACATGGTACTGTTGGCACCATCCTCAAGTTATGTTACTTAGAGCCATATGAAATCTGCACGATTCCCCCACTACCCCACAATCTGTTTATTTTCCTAAAGTCTTTTCCCCCCCTATTATTTCCTTTCTAAATTTCATGTTTTATGATGTAACTTTTTTTCACCTAAAGCGTCCAAACCTATTTCTTATGGACTAATTAATAAGGTTATTGCCATAAAAAAAAAAAAAAAACTAGCGCAAACTAGTGTTCCAGTTTTTAAGAAAAAAATTATGTTTAATTGATGTGAGCAATTTAACAAATCTTAATCTACAAAGTACTTATCAATTATTTTAAAAATCCAATTCCATCTCAGCACTGAAGTCTTCATGACGTTGAGTGATGATAAGCTGCTTCAGCATGGTGTTAAATGCATCTGATGCCATCTATAACACTGCAGCATCTGAAAGGCATCTCTTATAGTGACGATTAATGTAACGAGTGAAAAACTCATGTTAGCTACCGTAATTTCTAGACTATTGGAGCACACCTGAATATAAGCCACACCCACTAACTTAAAAAAAAAGTCTCAAATGTCAAAGTCAAAGTCAACTTTATTGTCAAAACTGCAATATGTACAGGACATACACAGGATTGAAATTGCGTTTCTCTCAGTCCCTCGGTGCAACAGTAACTATCTAAATACTAAACACTAAAACATTTAATAAACATATGCATAAAATAGTAAAAGTGTAACACTGTCCTGAGATTTTTCATAGTAGTATAAAAGTATGAAAATTTACACCAACACTGAAACACCAAACACCCCTAAAACACCCCTAAAATGTATCAAAGGGCCTGGTACCCCATACTCCCGGAGTACCACCCAGAGGGTTCCCCGAGTGACGCGGTCCAACGCCTTCTCCAGGTCCGCAAAGCACATGTAGACTGGTTGGGCGTTCCATGACCAGGATGGAAACCACACTGCTACTCCTGAATCCGAGGCTCGACTAGCCGATGGACCATCCTCTCCAGAACTCCCGAATAGACCTTACCAGGGAAGCTTAAGAGTGTGAAACCCCTGTAGTTGGAACATACTCTACGGTCCCCCTTTCTGAATAGGGGGGACCAGCACCCCAGTCTGCCAATCCAAGGGACTTCCCCCAATGTCCACGCAATATTGCAAAGTCGCGTAAGCCAACACAACCCCACAACATCCAGAGCCTTAAGAAACTCTGAGCAAATCTCATCCACCCCTGGGGCCCTGTCACCTCTGTGACCTCAGCACCAGAGATTGGAGAGCCCGATCCAAAGTCCCCAGGCTCCGCTTCCTCACTGGAAGACGTGCCAGTGGGATTGAGGAGCTCTTCGAAGTATTCAACCCACCAACCCACGACATTCCGAGTTGAGGTCAGCAGCACACCACCTCCACTATAAATAGTGTTGTCGGCGTACCGCTTCACCCCCCCTGACACGCCAAATGGTGGACCAGAATCGCCTCGAAGCCATACGGAAGTCATTCTCCATGGCCTCTCCAAACTCCTCCCACAGCTGAGTTTTTGCCTCAGCGGCTACTAGAGCCGCATGCCATTTGGACTGCCGGTACCCATCAGCTGCTTCCGGGGTCCCACAGGCCAAAAAGGCCAGATCGGACTCCTTCTTCAGCCTGACGGCATCCCTCACGGCCAGTGTCCACCACAGGGTTTGAGGGTTACTGCTGTGACAGGCACCGACAACCTTACGACCACAGCTCTGATAAGCTGCCTCGACAATAGAGGCACGGAACATGGTCCACTCTGGCTCAATGTCCCCCACCTCCCCCAGAGCATGTTTGATGCTTTACCAGAGGTGGGAGTTAAAGATCTGTCTCACGGGAGACTCTGCCAGACTTTCCCAGCAGACCCTCACAATACGTTTGGGTCTGCCAGGTCTGACCGGCATCCTCCCCCACCATCGGAGCCAACTCACCACCAGGTAGGGGTCAGTGGATAGCTCCGCCCCTCTCTTCACCTGAGTGTCCAAGAGATGCAACTGCAGATCCGATGAGACAATCACTTTTGTCTCGAGGCAAATTCACCCTTGAGCTTGTGATGTCCTCTTCATCATGCAGCTGAATTTTCGTTGGTGATAGAGAATTTTTCGACTCTACTCCGTGCTGTCAGAATCCACGGGCAAACTTGAGCAAAAGTTGCTCTTTGCATGCAGCCAGTTTTGGCAAACAATTTCTCACCACCAGTCATCCAAGCCTCCCACCGAGCTGAGAGTGTCACTTTCAATGCACAGTTCACACTGATGTCAAGTGGCTGCAAAAACGTTGCTGTGCCCCCAGAGATCACGTGTTGCAGCTGATCACAAGATGTGTTTTGGGCAGCTATGTTAGCACCTGGGTGTAACGAAGCTAAATGTTTTGGTGACATGAAGCTCGTTAGCCCATAAAAATCCATAAATTAGCAGGATCATTGTTTAAGATGCAGTGTTCTAAGTGTGTAAAAAAAGTAGCACTTACAATCCAGAAATTACGGTAACTCCTCAGTATTTTGTGTTTTACAGCGGGTCTTATTTTATTTGTCAAACTCTGTAATTCTGTTTTTTTCTACATAGTAGCATAGTAACTATGCTACTATGTAGAAAAAAACAGAATTACAGAATTACAGCTATGCCATAGTTCCAGCTGTACAGAGCTTCTTGTAAAACTCACAAACTTCGGAGGATTCTCAGGTTTCTTCTGAGGCCCATGAAACAGCACTATATCACACCACAGTATTTTTCCACCAACATATAATTAAATGAATGTTTTGGACTTTAAATTTACACATTTAGTTTATTGGTAGGTGTCAAATGTACTCACGGTTTCATGTTGAAGAGGTCACGGACTGCCACATTAGTGTTAGGCTCTCGGATGCGATTGCGCTCTGTGAGGAGCTTTTCCTTAGTCCAGGTCATGTGCACCTGCTCAAGCCCTGCATCCAACTTGTCATTTATGGCGGCATGAGAAGCCGTGTTCCTGTCATGGATGAGCTGGGCCTGGAAAGAAGTCAGAAAAACTACAGTATAAGACAATCATAAGGAGCATGTAGATATGAGGATCACTTAAATATCAGTTGAGAAATGTTGCAAATGAAGCTTGACCACAAGCATGGATAGTTCTTTCAACAAATAGACAAACATGCAGTTTTCTCACATGCTGTAATCTTTTGGACACTATTCAGAATGTAATGTATGTAAGAAGCAGATGTGTGCATCTATCAGGTCAGACCAGGAAGACTGAGCTTCTAATATCAAACTGACTCCCATCAACGATCAAAAATGATGTTCAGACTGACCAACTTTCAAACTAGACTCTCTTCATGCTGTGCAAAATATGTGTCTAAATACAACTACATGTTTACAGGCAATTGCAAAAATATAATCAATCTTCTGTTTTCACTCTATCTGCTGCTCCCTCTGGGGTCTGTCCTGAGCAAAGATGGTCTTTCATTTCATTGTTATGCTGATGATTGTCAGATTTATCTGCCTTTAAACCAACTAGTTCTTGCTCCATTCACCCTCTGTTAAAATATCTTGATGACATCAAGGCATGGATAACTTTTAATATTTAAAGTTTTAATGATCAGAAGACTGAAGTCATTGTGTTTAACCCTAACTCAACCACTGTCTCTGTTCCAGTCAACCTGGACTCCTTTGAGCCATATCTTAAAGAGGAACTAAACTCCAAATTAACTTTTTTTTAAGGGGGCGGCCGTGGTGTAGTGGTAATGGCAGTCGTCCCCGATCGGAAGGTTGGAGGTTCGAATCCCGGTTCCCCACACCATATGTCGTTGTGTCCCTGGGCAAGACACTTAACCCCGAGTTGCTCTCGGTAGGACTGGAAAGCGCCTTGCATGGCAGTCTGCCACTACCGGTGTATGAATGTGTGTATGAATGGGTGGATGGTTGGCATTGTAAAGCGCTTTGGGGCCACTCATAGGGGGCTGGAAAGCGCTATATAAATAAGCTCCATTTACCATTTACCATTTTTTAGCTGATAAACTCCCTAGAATGTGTTTAAAATGTTCTATAGCACTATGTCTGTGTTAATGTTCATGTTTTTGTGCATACGTATTTGTTTAAATCGGCAATATTTGGTCTAAAAACGTGTTTACGGTAACCCTATGGGTTGAACAGAGGAATTACACCTTAATTTTCTTATTTGTCTAGGATTCTCACTGTGACGTGTTTTCTCACTCTGTCGTCACGAAAGTGGTTCAAGCAGAGCCAATCCCCTGCAGAGATGGAAGGTCCTCGCTGCAGTTCATACCTTATATGGAAGTGGTACATTGCACACCGGAAAAGTACTGCAACAAAGCATATTATAGTTTTGGAATGGCACTTATTAGTATATTTCAACTTATTTATTTTAAGAATACTTTTCACTTCATCGAAACTATTTGGTTGTATTTGTTTTCTTATTGTGCGATGGACGATTGATGCATGAATGCCAAGTTGGGGCAGTGGTGGTGGTGCAGGTTTGGGATCCGGAAGACCCAGGTTCGAATCCCGGTCACAGAATACCTTGTGATGTTATTTTAATTTTTTTTTAGGCCTTTTGTTTTGGATAGATCAGGTGGCAATGGATAAATACATCTACATATTTATTCTTTGTTGTTGCTTGCTTTAAGTTGTTTGCTAGAGTTTTATTTTGTTTTAGTTTGTTGCTAGAGGGGGCGTGAACGCAGCTCAACCACCCACCTCCTCCCCTCCTCGTCTCTCGACACACCCATTTTCATGGGGATTTTGAATCTAGTCTGGGGGCGGGGCTACCGTTTCACCGTGGGTTGAGTGCCTCTTTAAGCAGTCTGTTACAAATCTCAGGATGGTTCT
The DNA here is from genome assembly GCA_038048925.1 of Garcialebias charrua. Classification (NCBI taxonomy): domain Eukaryota; kingdom Metazoa; phylum Chordata; class Actinopteri; order Cyprinodontiformes; family Rivulidae; genus Garcialebias; species Garcialebias charrua. Next base: position 35,199 of record JBBPBX010001352.1, read on the forward strand.
AGACTCTGACTTCAAGTTTAATAAACAGATCAACTCTTTTCTGCAGAAAAGCTTCTTCCAGTTAAGGTAGATAGCTAAAAGTCAGCTTTGTCCAGATCTGACCTTGAAAAAAATAGTCCATGCCTTTATTACCACCTGACTGGACTACCGTAACACACTCTATATGCTGGGGTCAGTCAGGTCCATTTCATGCCTCCAGCTCATCCAAAATGCTGCAGCTCAGCTCTCAACAGGAACTCGTGTGTTGGAGCACATTACACCAGTTTTGTCCTCCCTTCACTGGCTCCCTGTACGTATCAGAATTGATTTTGAAATTCTCCTGTTGACTTTTAAGTGCATAAATTGCTCATATCTCTCTGAGCTACTTCAACCATACGTTCCCTCTCAGACGTTGAGATCATCTGACCAGTTGATTTGGCTGTTCCAAAAACCAAACTGAAGTTCAGAGGTGATCAGACTTTTTCTGTCATGGGCCCCAAACTTTGGAACAACCTGCCCCCCCAACATCAGACAGGCCACTTCTCTTCCTGTTTTTAAATCTCTGTTAAAAACTCATCTGTTCTCTCTGGCATTTCACAGTGTGGGTTGATTCAATATGTGTTGTTCGGTGTTTTTATGTTTTTTCTTTGATGCTTTTAATTAATTTTTCAGTGCTATCGTTATTTTTATTTTTTCCATTAATTTACTCTCAATGGTGTTATTGTTAAGCACATTGGTAACAGTTGCTGTTTTAAAAGTGCTTTATAAATAAAGCTGACTTGACTTTCATAAGTACAGTACTGGAAATAAAAACCAGACAAGAACCAAAACACACTTGTGTGATTTGGATGGTAATCGTGTAAATGGCCAGCTCTGAGAGGATGTAGTTTGTTGTGATGCAGGAGAGCACAGCATGATGAAATACTAAAGTTGTCCCAGTTGTTGAAAAAAAATCATGTTTCTTCAATAAGGGATGTTCTGACAAAACATTTGTCTAGCTCTAATAAATATTACTGAACAGTGATGAACCAAGTCAAAAATGTGAGACAAATATGGATGATGCCAAAATCATCCAGGTGGGACAATCTATTAAGGAAGTAAAGAAAAGAGATGACAGTATTGTCATAATGCACACCTGGGTCAAAACTGCTCTGCAAATTATGGTAAAAACAGTAAATAAAGTGGAATCAAAATGTGAAGCACATAGAATCCTTCAGATAAATACTCAGGACATCAAGTTTCTATGACAACACTGTTCACTCGTTCATTCACAGGAGACAGGGTACAGAGTTGGGACTGTTGGGGTCATGGGAGGTCAGCAGCCTCACAAGACAAAGGGATGGTCTTCACAAAGCAACATTTATGACTACACAGCTCAGATGTTGGACCAATCTGGACTTCAGTTACAAATGAAACGTCTGACAGGAAAATGATAAAAGTGGCTCATGATCAGTAACCTGGTTGTAGCTCTGGACTTAGCTGGGTCTGTTGTGGTGCATTATGTGGTGCAGCTTTTTTCTTTAGTCTTTAAAGAACTGTCTCAGATGAAACGTGATGAAACATGATAAAACGTAGAAATCCAGCGCATTGTGTGGACAAGGATAAAACCATATGAGGAAAATTATAATACTTGGAGTAATATTCTGAAATCCTCACTTTGAAAGAATTGTGGCTTTTTTGTGACATTAAAAACACATTTTAAATTTTGTTTTAGATGTACAGTAGTCCCTCGCTACTTCGCGGTTCATTTATCGCAGACTCTATCGCGGTTTTTCAAAATAAGATTGGACATGACACACAATTGGCTGATTGATGAATGAGCTGCATGATCAGAATGGAATTTTTATTTAAAATAAATAATTTAAAATGATTTAGCACCTGCTGCACCAGTGAGCAGCCCACACTGCAGAATAAACTTCCTCCTGCCGCTGATCAGTGTAGAAGTGGGCGTGTCCAAAAGCATTTGTAGGTGACTTGAGAGCAGCGAAGGCAGAGAGATGAAATCATGACATGCTGTGCTCTTTTACAGTGTTAGTTTAGAAACATTGTTTAGACTATTGCAAGAGTGTAGGAAGAGTTTAAAATGCCTTTATATATTTATATATATACTAAAATAAACTACTTATTACTTGCAGTACTACTATTCCTACTTTGCAGTTTTTCACTTATCACAGGGCTTCAGGGTACAGATCCCCCATGATAAACGAGGGACTACTGTATATTGAGTCTTAAACTATTAACAATCAGTTTGTTCAACAAAAAAGTGTGATAATCCTTTTTTTTTTTTAGCTTTTTGTTGAGATCCAATTTTTTCTCAATCATTCATAAACACAGCTGGTTTGTGACCAGTTTGACTAAGCTCTGAATATATTTAAGTATCATATGACATCATATGACAGCAACACCTACAATAATTAATGTTTACATGAAGTAAAAATAACTACAGCCACTACTTAATAAAAAATACTTTTAAACAACAGATTATACCGCTTTATTTTTTTTCGTTGTGTTTGGTAAAGTATGGGTAAAATCTATATTCAGACTTATCGTAGACATAGAAGATTTTGAATTGAATAATTTATTTATTTATTTATTTATTTCTATATTTAATATGTATTTTGCAAATGTTATTCTGCGCCACCACTTTATAAGAATCAATGCCTTTGTCTTTGTAGAGTTACTGCAGCTTCCATGTTGCCATAAAGCTGTTTGTTTTCATGTCTTTGTCTTTTCTTTACTGAACCTTAAACAATATATGTCTGTAATAGTTTGTCATAATGCCATGTCTTTAATAATGACTTTACAACTTCTGATTTGTGTTCATATTTCTAGTGATGAACACAATGTTAATCGTGTTACACCCCCAGTGTACTGTATAATCAATAAAAGGCATCGCGGCCTGATGTCTGCTTTACAGGAAATATTCATAATTGAACAATGTCCACTTTCACCTCTACTTTAAATCTTTACAGACATCAATAAAATGATGCTTCCCGAGTCCAGATTTTAAAAGAGATCTCAATGATGAAGACATTGAAGAGTGTAGCCAAAGATGGGGCTTTGTGAAGATTGCTTCTATGTATCTAACAGTGAGGGGCCAGTGGGATGACAAAATTAACTACCTCGTCCTCCTGGTTTTCTTCCACCGTTGAGGACTGCCGGCTGAGGTTCAAGCTCTCGGCGGCGTCATGGTTCTTCCTCCGGATTGAGCTACGAGACTCGTCAGTGATACTCTGAATCTGAACCGTGTGCAAGGCCCAGACAGGCAGCGGTGGGTAAACGAGAAAAAGGGGCCAGTTGTTATTTAGATTAAAGTCTGGCCTTGTGTTAGGTTTTATAAAAATACATACGCAACACTTTTGTTTTTGATCCCATTTTTCATGAGCTTAACTCAAAGATCTATGTACATAAAAGTTTTTTTTTCTCAATTGATGTGCACAAATGTGTGTAAATCTGTGTAAGTGAGTACCGGTACTTCTTCTTTGCTGACATAATCCATCCACCTCATAGGTGTGGCATATGCTCATTAGACAGCATGATTATTGTACAGGGGTACCTTATGCTGGTCACAATAAAAATCTGCTCTACAGTCTGCAGTTTTATTATATTGGGTGGGGGTCTGGGAGGTGGTCACAGTCTCTGGTGAGACAGTTTGCCTCACGCAGTGCAACACATCTCCTTTGCATACAGTTGATGAGGTTGATGACTGTTGGTCTTTTCTTCAACGGTTGTGTGGAGTTCCTGGATGTTGTCAGGAACTGGAACACGCTGTCGGATCCAGAGCATCCCAAACATGCTCAGTGGGTGATATGTTCGGTGAGTGGGCTGGCCATGCAAGAACTGGGATGTTTTCAGCTTTCAGGGATTTTGTACACAATCTTCCAACGTGTGGCCGTGCATTATCATGCTGCAACATGAGATGATGGTTGTGAATGAATGGCACAACAATTGGCCTCAGGGTCACATCACAGTATCTGTGTGCATTCAAAATGCACTTGTGTTTGCTGTCTTTAACATAGACCTGCCCATATCATAACCCCTCCACCACCATGGGCCACTTGAGTCCCAACATTGACATCAGCAAACCGCTCACCCACACAACTCCATATACAGAGTCTGACATCTGCCCTGTACAGTGAAAACCAGGATTTGTCTGTGAAGAGAACACCTCTCCAATGTGCCATATGCCATTGAAGATGAGCCTTTACCCACTCAAGTCGGTTATGATGATTAACTTCAGTCATGTGGAGACCCTGATGATGATGATGAGCATGCAGATGAGCTTCCTGAGATGGTTTCTGACAGTTTGTACAGCAATTCTTTGGTTATGCAAACCGTTTGTTGCAGCAGCTGTCCAGGTGACTTGTCCCAGACGATCTTGAAGGTGAAGGTGCTGGATGTGGAGGTGCAGGGCTTGTGTGGTTACTCATGGTCTGCAGTTGTGAGGTTGGTTGGATGTTCTGCCAAATTCTCTGAAACACCTTTAAAGACGGCTTATGGTAGAGCAATTAACATTCAATTCACAGGCAACAGCTCTGATGGACATTCCTGCAGTCGGCATGCCAATTGCTGCTCCGTCAAGACTGGCAACATCTGTGTCATTGTGCTGTGTGATAAAACTGCACATTTTATAGTGGCCTTTTATTGTGGCCAGCCTAAGGCACACCCCTGCAATAATCCTGCTGTCTAATCATCACACTGATATGTGCGGAAGGGTATTGCTCTCATCCATGAAATAATATTTTTTGAGCTCATGTAGTAAAAATGTGATATTATGTAGTGAAAACGTGATATAATGTAGTAAAAACGTGATATTATGTAGTAAAAACGTGATATAATGTAGTGAAAACGTGATATTATAATAATACTGTCATTCCTGTCATTCTGCGTATGTTCCCATACACAGACGAAATTCGTCTCTGCATTTAACCCAACCACCTACCAGGTGGTGCAGTGAGCAGCCCGAAAGCGCCCGGGGAGCTGGAGAAATAGGTGTGCACTCATAGACAGCCCAAGCTGGGTAGTGGCCGGGGCGCGAACCCGCGACCTTCGGATCCGTAGTCAAAAGCCCTGCCACTAGACCATCTTGGCTCCTATATTATGTAGTAAAAACGTGATATTATGTAGTGAAAACGTGATGTTATGTAGTGAAAACGTGATATTATGTAGTGAAAACCTGATAGTATAGATGTAGAAACGTACTCATCCACATGGTGGAGTAGGCTTTTTTCCTGCATGGACAACTGGTAAAAAGAGTCAGAACAAGTTCGCCCGTACGTTGTTTTTAGCCTGCATGCTAACACGTAATGGCTGACTGTTTGGACAAACACCTTGTTCTGTTTACTTGTCTGAACATCATTGAGGTATCAGAAGAACATCAAACCTGTCATGCTCCCTTTGGGTGTGGGGGGGTGTGTGTTGTGTGTTTATATACACACACATATACAGCGTACGAGCAAACTTGTTCTTACTCTTTTTACCAGTTGTCCATGCAGGAAAAAAAGCCTACTACTGCCACCTTGTGGATGAGTACGTTTCTACATCTACACTTATCACGTGTTCACTACATAATATCATGTTTTTACTACATAATATCACGTTTTTACCACATAATATCACGTTTTTACTACATAATATCACGTTTTCACTACATAATATCACGTTTTTACTACATAATATCACGTTTTTACTACATAAGCTCAAAAAATATTATTTCATGGATGAGAGCAATACCCTTCCGTAGATATGCCACACCTGTGAGCTAGATGGATTATTTCAGCAAAGGAGAAGTGCTCACTAACACAGATTTACACACATTTGTGAACAATATCTGAGAGAACAAGGCCTGATGTGTACGTAGACAACATCTTAGACCTTTGAGTTCAGCTCATGAAAAATGGGAACAAAAACAAAAGTGTTACATTTATATATTTTTTCAGTGTATGTTTGTCACAAAACATTAGGAAGTGGTCATATAACTGCTTGGCAGTTCTCAGTTTGCAGGTATGCACGTTTAAAGTCATTCAGTAGCAAAAAACACCATCTTGGCTCTTGCTGTCCATGTGGCCTTGTATAGAGAGAACACAGAATGTGGCTCTCAACTAAAACTCTTCCAGGTTGAGGAATACTTTACCTCTCTCTCTCGCTCAGTCCTGGAAAGCTGCATCTGTTTCAGCATTTGGGACCTCTGCTCCATCACCAGCGTCTTCTCATAAGTGAAGGCTGAGATGTCATTATCAGGCTACAAAGTTGAAAAAAAAATACACTCATTGGTAACAAACAAGATTTGTTAAGACAAAACAAACAAAAGTTGAACAACAACCAGGTTTGTGCATTCAGTGGTATAATCAAAAAAGGTGAATGAAGGAACAGAAACACATCAAAAAATCTCTCCAAACATGTGGATATCCTAACTGGGCCTTTGTCAAGTCAGCAGAGGAAATCGACAAAACACAATAATAAACAGAAAAAGGAGAACAGACAAAAAAACATTGTCATCCCTTATGTTGCTGGACTATCAGAGAATTTCAGAAGGATTTTCAACAAACACAACATCCCAGTACATTTCAAACCCAGCAGGACTCTCAGACAGAGGCTGGTCCACCCTAAGGACAAAACACACACAAACAGAGTGGTGTAGTTTATGCAGTCCAGTGCAGCGAGGACTGTCCAGACCTTTACATTGGGGAAACTAAGCAGCCCATTCACAGAAGAATGTCCCAACACAGGAGCCAACTCTTCACTTTTACCACCACATTTCGATGTAATGGTCAGGAGATTTGTACCGGCGACTTCCCGATCATAGGCTCATCTTTTCGTACTTCTGCACTACCACTCCCTGACAGCAGTGATAAAATACGGGTAACAACAATAATTATTATTAAAATCATTATTTTTATAGTTATTATTATTATTGTCATTTTATTATATGCTATTATTACTTTGAGTACTGTGAGCCTGGTTCTTGCTAAACTTTAAAATTGAGGAAGATTGTAAGAATTATTTACCAATATAAATCATCTTCAACATAGGACATGCACAAGGTGAAGTGTGGTGCTACTTTGTCAATCAAAATCTCACCATCTCTACTACTTCCACCTCAGCATCCAGTCGCAGGTGATAAAGGAACATTTGGAGATCTTTCTTCATTTGAATACTGTTGTCATCCATTTGGGCTACAGTGAAGATACGCATCTTACATTTTCTCCACACCTGAAGAAAAGAAAGACAATGGTCCTGAAGTGCAAAAACTGATGGATGGACTAAAAGATAAAACAGATTAAAGGAGACCACAGATATGTTTTTAAAATTTTTATGGTATTTCTTTGGGGTTACCAGACACTGTTTATTCAATTTAATACACAAAATAATTCTTAGATAATCAATTATACCCTTTTTAATTCTGCCATTTTTAACTTTCGTTTTGAACGACCGGTTTATGATAATGAGATCTCGTGGCACGCCCTTCAAAGTTCTGCTTGCATTAACTCCGCCCTCCAAAGGCAGACGAGGAAGTCAACTCACGTTACTACCACACAGAGCCGAGCTGAGCTGAGCTGAACTGGACCACGACAGATCAGAGTGTACAAGTTGTCGTGTCATTTTTTATTCTTCCTCTGTAATGTCTCCTCTGACTCTCCCACCCTCTGCCTGTGCGCGCGAGCTGGATGCAGCAAAGCACACACACACACTCACAGCGGGGCTATCTTTTTATCTGTGTTTCTCCGAGGAGCGTGCTGGCCCGACACACAAACACACACACACACACTCACACAAACATGCACACATCTGTTCCCATCTGAAAACTATCAATTTTAAATCTGCTTAGTGCTCCATTATCTGCGCCAGGAGTTTAAAAAAAAAGGGGGGAAAAAAAAAAAGATCATGGACAAGATGCGAACCCAAGTCTCCCGAGTGGCGTTCGAGCGCGCTAACCACTCAACCAAACCGGCAGTTGTACGAAAGTAGTCCTTCATCGTATAAGAAGTGTAATTCTTCTACGGTAATGTCGCCTGAACATTGCTATTAAAAATAAAATTAAGCCACGCATCTCTGCTCTCTGAGACTGGAAGAGTGTGTATCAACACATGTTGTGTAATGCAGCCAACAACGCAACATTTAACTTTAGGAGCCATTCTGCTGAGATGAACTATTTTTCTTCTTCTCCATTTGATTTATGGCGGATCGCAAACAACTGTTAGGTGCATACCGCCACCTAGTGTGCAGGCTGAGATGAACTCAGGAACCGCGTGGGTGGAACATTACCAGGGGTTGCTAGGTGACGGGGGCGGGACAAAGGTTGGGATGGGTTGTGGCTGTGGGTTGTGGCTGCGGTTTGTGACGTAACAAACCGCAGGAAGTGCAATCGGGCCGTTTCTATCTAAGATAAATAAATATACTTATAGTAAATAAACCACTGGGTGCATTTTTTTGGCCTTAGGACTGTTTTTTTATGAAGTAAATACCCAAAGTTGAGTACAAAAACATTAAAAAGTGAATTTTGCATCTGTGGTCCCCTTTAAAAAGTTTAAGCACAATCAAAGAAATAGGACGATTCAGGGTGCGCATATGAAGAAAAAGTACAAATCTAGGCAACAGAATTTTGGTTCTTGAGTTTTTAAGAATAAAAACAATCAGAATGCATCAACCCACCTTGTGCTGTCGCAGCAGGAAGGGCAGTAGCATCAACAGTCCTCCGTCATGAACCACCCACCACACATCAATGGTACCCTCTCCTAGGCGGTCTTGGTTGGTGGGAAAACTGTCCACATTTTTAGCCACAAGTAAGGCCTGATGAGCTGCTGTGGTCTCACGCACTGTCTCTGGGTGGACAGGAGACAATAGTTTCAACACATTTACCGTTCTGCAATTTTATGTTTTTCTAATATAGTAGGTTCTAATTTTACAATTTGTCTGATTAAAAAAAACAAAAAAAAATTTTTGCTGCAAAAAAATGTTTCCTGCAACTATTTACACATTGATCTATGGTACTGTATAAACATTAATGCAAGGTTTAAAATATTTTTTCAATACAAAATGATATTTTGATAAAACTGTGTTCCAATTTGTGGGACTGGGCTACAAAATGACAGAAAAGTTGTCTATTGTATGTGTACTGTTAAAAATCCAGTTGTACATGCAAGGTGCTCTTATTAGAAGTAACATATTGTATCTACCGTATTTTCCAGTGTATAGGTCACACCTTTTTATGGTTTTTTTTCAAGGCCTGCGACCTATAATCTGGTGCAACCTATTTATGGATTTTTTCCCATATTTTTAGACCAATTTTTGACTCAGTTATGAGCCTTTTCAGTTTGGCAGAAAATGGTGCAGTACCACTTTCGGCCGCTAGGGGCACAATGCAGTACCACTTCCAGAGGAGTACACTGACCCAAGAAGAAGAAGAAGACCGTTTCCAGCTCATGTGCCCGAAAAAAAGCTCCTCTGCTCGGACTGACTGTCTGCCTCCTAGGCTGGATGTAGCTTTGTTAGCTCTGTTTGTTTGCTGTTTGTCAGCAAGATAAGTCAAGAACCACTCAGCGGATTTTTCTGAAACTTACAGAATGGAATGGAATCATAGTGTGGACGTTTACAAGTGAGTAGCTTTATTAGATGTTTGAGATTTAAAAAAACGATCTTTTATTAGCATAGCTTGTTAGCTTGTGGATGTATATCTGTTTACGGTATGTTATAAATAGCTTCGAAACCAATCGGTGTATATTTTTTCTGCTTACGGAGTGTAATTATAAGGCTTTAATGTACGTTACTATGGTCTCGATAAAACATTTGACATAAAATTTGATTTTTATTCGTGTCAGAAGCGGACTCGTCTCGTGTTAGCATTCGTTTTTTATCTGTGTACTTCTCTTTACGTTATAAATAGCTTCAAAACCACTCGGTGTATATTTTTTCTGCTTACAGAGTGTAATTATAGGAGCTTTAATGAACGTTACTATGGTCTCGAGAAAACATTTGACCTAAAATTCGATTTTTTTATTTGTGTTCTGAGAGGCGGACTTCCCGTGTTAGCATTCGTTTTTATTTCAGTTTACTTCTGTTTGCTTATAAATAGCTTCGAAACCACTCGGTGTATATTTTTTCTGCTTACAGAGTGTAATTATAGGAGCTTTAATGTACGTTACTATGGTCTCGAGAAAACATTTGACCTAAAATTCGATTTTTTTATTCGTGTTCTGAGAGGCGGAGGCTCTCGGTAGCAACATGAATGCTGTGTGTGTGTCTCTGTGGGAACCCTGTTGTTAAAAATGTTTCAGAGGTGACATACTGAAGTCCAGTTAGCTGAATTAGAGTTAACAACATTTTGCTAACAAAACCATTCAACATTTGATTTAGGCAAGAGTACACAGTATGTGCATTTTGAACCATATGCTGTGTTGTACCTATGAAGTTTCTCCATGACTGCGGGTCATTAGATTGCCTCCACGTCCCAGGCCAGCTCATCAGGACTGTGTTGTGCTTCATCCCTCCCAAGCCTGCAGACTGAATGAGGTGAGAGAAGCCATCTCTCAGGTTTGAAGACACCACAACATGGCAGAAACCCTTGGTACGCTCGGCTGACATGACGGACTTGATGTTCTAAATGAGAAAATATGAAAAGAACTGAAGTCAAACTTTTATTTAGTAAAGCACATGCCAACTTTGCATGAAATAAACCACAACATAGCAAAAACAACAACAACAACAAAATATAGTAAACAAAAAGCTAAGTATTTAAAGTGTGTGTGACATCATTTTTGAACTTTGCATATAGTGACAAAACATAAACATCTTGTATCATTCAATTATATTCGTTTTAGCAACAAAATGATATATTAATGAAAATTCCTTTCAAAGTGAGTTTAAAATGAAAAACCGTGTTTTTTCACGGGACATTCGACTACACGCAAATGCAACATCTGTGACGTAGGAGAAGGAGCCTCAGTTTGCGTCTGCCATGATAACGCATACTCATTCTCTGCCAGATCGCCTATTTTTTTTTGTATAACTTGAAAAATGCTGTTACGTTGTGTCGCATTTGGGTGTTCTATCATCAGTGAACAAGTGAGCCTTTTCACTTTCCCAAAAGATGTAAACCTTCGTCAAGAATGGAATGGCTTCCCAAACTGAAGACAAATCGCTCAAATCTTCACTTAGATTGCTAAATTTGTCGGTTTATTTATTGTCTGCCATGAATATGTAAAAGGGGCGTTCTAAAGACGTTCCTTCTCCTATGTCACAGATGTTGCATTCGCTGTAGTCGGATGTCACGTGAAGAAACACGGTTTTTAATTTTAAACTCACTTTGAAAGGAATTTTCATTAATATATCATTTTGTTTGCTAAAACGAACATAGTTGAATGATAAAAGATATTTATGTTGTGTCACTATATGCAAAGATAAAAGATGATGTCACAGACACTTTAAAGCTCCACTGACATCATCTTTTAACTTTCCATAAAATGGCACAACATACTTGTATATATATATATTAAGATTGACCTCTGATCGTTTTTGCTAAAACAATGTGAAATTAATGAAAATTCCTCTCCAAAATAGTTTAAAATTAGCGCCGTTTTGTTACACGGTAAATTCGGGTTTTTCCGGTCACGTGATTGTGACGTCAGACACAGAGCTCTTCTCCAACCGCACATTTAATACAATGGAGAAAGATCCAAACACGTCCGTCGAATTTAGCCATTTAAAACCTTAGATTTGAGCGATTTGGCTCCAGTTCGTGAAGAAGTTATTTTGAGTGATCAAAAATCAAACAGCAAGGTTTCTTTTGTCCGTGCTGACTTTTTTTTTCAGGAGAGGTTTCACATTCAAAAAGCGAACAGCAGATGTCAGCAAAGCCATTGTGATTCCTCTTACAGAGCACTGTAAGAGGAATCACGATGGCTTTGCTGACATCTGCTGTTCGCTTCATGAATAACTTCTTCACGAACTAAAGCCAAATCGCTCAAATCTAAGGTTTTAAATGGCTAAATTGGACGGACGTGTTTGTATCTTTCTCCATTGTATTAAATGTGCGGTTGGAGCAGAGCTCTGTGTCTGACGTCACAATCACGTGACCGGAAAACCCCGAATTTAACGTGTAACAAAACGGCGCTAATTTTAAACTATTTTGGAGAGGAATTTTCATTAATTTCACATTGTTTTAGCAAAAACGATCAGAGGTCAATCTTAATATATATATATGTTGTGCCATTTTATGGAAAGTTAAAAGATGATGTCAGTGGAACTTTAAGGACATTGACAAAAAAATGCAAAAATGCATCAAACTCTTAAATTGCTTATTAACATGACAAACAGCTTCATGTCACACTAAAGAACCTAAGCACAGAAAAAATGAACATCTAGAATATACAAAACAAACAATGAACTTATAGAGGCTACAGGAAGTGAGTTATTTTGACTGCTCCTTTTTCAGGGGTCACCATATAGAACAAACTCGTGTGAAAGATTTGGCAATTTGTTTTACGCTGGATGCCCTACCTAATGCATCCTGCGCTTGAACCCGTGACCTCAGGATTACAAGACCGTGGCGCTGACCACCAAGCTACCACAGCCCACTGTGTGATACGAGGTAAGATCTGATTTTATCAAACTACACAACCCCATGAAAATAACTGGTACACACCAGCTCATCTACATTGAAGCAGCCTGTGTGCACAAATCCATATCTAGTACCGGTACCTTAATTCTACTTTTAATTTGTCTGCTTGTGTCTGACACATTTAGTATACCTGCTCAGCCTTCTTGGCCTCTGCCTCCTTTGTGAGATAGGTTCCCTCGATAACATTCCCCACGATCGTCAGGCCTTTCCCAGCCTTCAGTTGCGTGGTGAAGGACAGCAACCGAGGGTGTTTGACTGCTTGATCTGAATCCAGGTTCAGAAGCACCAATAACTGAGGCCTGGGTACAAAAAAAATCAGAAGGACAAAGTTAGATTTTTTTTGCTAAGTTGTTAACAACAATAGAAGGTTGTTTTATTTTTAACTTTATGCTGAATCTAAGAAGGTAAATTCATTTGTGCTTGAAAAAAATTAAGAAAAAATGTCATACGTTGCAACTAGATACTATGAACATTTGTCCTCCCGTTTGTCGACGCTCAGTGCAGGAGCTATTTGTCCTTTTCAAAGTCAAAGTCAACTTTATTGTCAGAACTGCAATATGTACAGGACATACACAGGACCAAAATTGCGTTTCTCTCAGTCCCTTTCACATTTGAAATAAGTATAATTTGTTTAATTCCTTTATGGTTACTTTTCTGTTTTAATATATTGTTAAAAAAAGTTTTGTTTGTATTTGTTATATCCATCCATCCATTATGTTTTATCCGCTTCTTCCTTTTCAGGTCACGGGGGTCACTGGTGCACATATCCAGAGGTCACTGTGCAGGAGGTGGGGGACACCATGGATAGGTCTCCAGTCCATCACAGGGACACACGAGACAAACAACCATTCACTCTCTCACTCTCACCTAGGGAAAATTTAGAGTTACCAATCAGACTAACATGCATGTTTTTGGTCTGTGGGAGGAAACAGGAGTACTCGGAGAAAACCCACACATGCACCCAGAAAGGCTTCTGGCTGGGATTTGATCCGGCAACCTTCTAGCAGAAAAGCAGGAGCTCTACAAACTGTGTCACCATACAACTGCCACTATACACAGTATCTCGTAATAATTTAAAACCAAGTGAAAAACTTGAAAAATCACGTTTACATTAGTATTCAGACAGACAGACAGACAGACAGACAGACAGACAGACAGACAGACAGACAGACAGACAGACAGACAGACAGACAGACAGACAGACAGACAGACAGACAGACAGACAGACAGACAGACAGACAGACAGACAGACAGACAGACACTATTCATTTGGATTTGAGGCATCCAGTAGCATGTTCTAATTACTGTATACAGAAAAAAAATCATATGAAATAACCAAAAAGAAGCAGAATACACAAATTTGAAAAAGACAAATATATGCACATGCACAAGGTCGTAGGGACTACTATATTTATGAATAATTTATATATGCGTACATATACATACACATATAAGCCTATATATGCGTATGCATGTGCAGTACCGGTATATGCATAATGTAAACATACATACAAAGGACATACATACATACATATACGTAAGTGTCTGGGGTACCCCACATTTACAAGACTCTATTTTTACTGTACAGGAAGAAGTTGATCAGCCTGATGGCTTGAGGGACAAAAGACTTACTGAATCTGTCTGTGTCCATCTGCTCACTACAGACTCATGTTCGGGCTGCTGTTTAATAAACTGTATTACAAAGTATTTTACATTATTAGTGTTCATATACCTTAGATCCTTATATACTGTTTCTTTTTATTCTTTATACCTTAGATCCTTATATACTGTTTCTTTTTATTCTTTAAATTTTTGCTATTTTGGGGTGTTACTGGGATCCTGTGTACACATTTTGTTCCACCGCATGTATCATAAGTGATGCAAATGACAATAAAGAGCCTTGAACCTTGAACTACATGGAAGGACCTGGTCAATGACCTGAAGAAAGCTGGGACCACAGTCTCAAAGAGGACCATTAATAACACACTACTCTGTCATGGTTTAAGATCCTGCAGGGCACCCAAGGTCCCCCTGCTTACAACAGCACATGTCCAGACCAGGACCGTTTGAAGTTAGCCAATGGCCATCTGGATGATCCAGAGGAGGCATGGGAGAAGGTCTCATGGTCAGATGAGACCAAAATAAAGCTTTTTAGTATCAACTCCACTCTCCGTGTTTGAAGGAAGAAGAAGGATAAGTACAACCCCAAGAACACCATCCCAATCGTGAAGCATGGGAGTGGAAACATCATACTTTGGGTGTGCCTTGGGGTCATGTATCATGAGATTTTAGCCAACATCCTCCTTCCCTCGGTAAGAGCATTGAAGATGGGTCGCGGCTGGGTCTTCCAGCATGGCAATGACCCCAAATCCACAGCAAGGACAACTATGGAGTGGCTCTGTAAGAAGCATTTCACGATCCTGGAGTGACCTTGACAGTCTCCAGACCTGAACTCAATAGAAAATCTTTATAGGGAGCTGAAACTAAATATTGCCCAGAGAAAGCCCTGAAACCTAAAGATCTGGAGAAGATCTGTGTGGAGGAGTGGGCCAAAATCCTGCTGCGATATATGCAAATCTGGTACAGAAAACATCCGACCTCAGCGTAACTGCAAACAAAGGTTTCTGTACCAGATATTGAGTTATGTCTTTCTATTGGATCAAATACTTGCTTCATGCAGTAAAATGCAAACACATTATTTAAAAATCAAATAATGTGATTTTCTGGATTTTTTTCTTCTTCTTAGATTCTGGCTCTCACAGTTGAAGTGTAACTATGATAAAAATTACACACCTCTCCATTTTTTGGTAGGTGTGAAAACTTGCAAAATCAGCAGTGTATCAAATTCGTATTTTCCCCACTGTGTATATATATAATACGTATATATATAAGAATTATCACTAGAAAACATTACCGTCATCCATCAAGTACATTATTTTATCAACTGAAGTTATTGAAGTTCCATGATTTGGTAGACTATAATATTTTATCAGTTATGTATAGGGCTCAAAATAATGCATTACCTTTAAATATCCAAATGCATTTTGTTAAAAGACAAAGTTGTTATAATCTTAAGGGGACAGAGATGTTTGTAAAACCACAATTCAGAACTAGTTTGAAGGGACGTTCTACCTCAATCCAGGGAATTAGATTATGGAATGGCTTGGAGAATGTAGTTAAAAATGCCAAGTCAATGTTTACATTTAAGAAAATGATCAAAACAAATGTGTTAAAAAAAAATGAAATAGCGTAATGTGTATTGTATTAGTTAGAAAATTAGAAAGAGTTAGTCATTTTGTACTGTTGGTTGAAGATTATTATTGTTTAATCTGATTGTTGGAAAAAGTTGGTTGAAGATTATTATTGTTTACATGGTTGATTATTGTTGTTTAATCTGATTGTTGGAAGTAAGGGGCAGATATAATAAGATTTATTCTTCTTTCTGCTACCTTTCATTTTTTTACATTTTGTACACTATCATTTATGAGATTGTCTTGTATTGTTTCTTTTGTAAAAAAAATGAACAAATTTAATAAACATAAACATAAACATATATATTATATATATA
>JBBPBX010001352.1:60038-72069 GCA_038048925.1 Garcialebias charrua
TATTAAATATATAGTCATTCTTATCAAAGTGTCTTGAATAGGAATGAAATGAACACAAAAATGTATTTTTATCATGTTTTATATTTCTTATTTCAAGGTGCACTTAACATGAAATTGCACTTAACATGCCTTGAAATAAACCTGAACAGTACCACAACAATGTGTTCTTAAAATTAAAGAGGATGAAATTGCACTTAACATGCCTTCAAATAAACCTGAACAGTGCTACACCAATGTGGTCTTAAAATTAAAGAGGATGAAATTGCACTTAACATGCCTTCAAATACACCTGAACAGTGCCACAACAATGTGGTCTTAAAATTAAAGAGGATGAAATTGCACTTAACATGCCTTCAAATACACCTGAACAGTGCCACAACAATGTGGTCTTAAAATTAAAGAGGATGAAATTGCACTTAACATGCCTTCAAATACACCTGAACAGTGCCACACCAATGTGGTCTTAAAATTAAAGAGGATGAAATTGCACTTAACATGCCTTCAAATACACCTGAACAGTGCCACAACAATATGGTCTTAAAATTAAAGAGGATGAAATTGCACTTAACATGCCTTCAAATACACCTGAACAGTGCCACAACAATGTGGTCTTAAAATTAAAGAGGATGAAATTGCACTTAACATGCCTTCAAATAAACCTGAACAGTACTACCATTCTCTCTACATTTTACTCACTTAGTGTGAAACCTGTACCTGTTTGGATGAACACAAAGCTGATATTCTGGCACGAATTGAAGAAAACACGCACACAAAGCTCTTCCTCAACAGCTTTCAGTCTCTCTCTGCGTTATGGCAGTTAGGCTGGAGAAGCTCACTTTGCACAGATATGTTGTGGAAAATGGGAGCAATGTCAAAATAGCTAAAAGTAAATCCAAAAGAGATGTAAGCCTTACTGTACAGTCTCACGTTCACGGTTTCTGCCTTCTGATTTCCACTTGGGCCTTCATCTGGGTCCGAATTTTGTCCAGGGACCAGACCGGATTTAGTATTTTTTCTTTTGAAAAAGTTTTCCATCGCTGTTTGTTTGAGAAGATCCTTGCTGTTGGTTTGTTTTGCTCACTGCTCACGTCACGTTCATGTGCCGCTACTTCTCTTGTTTTAATGTGCGACGCTATGCTCTATACTGCCACCTATCGCGCGGTAAGGAAATTACACCAGTTAATAAAAATTTCATAATTTACTAATTTTTCACGGCACACCAGACGATCTCTCGCGGCACACTGGTGTTCCGCGGCACACTGGTTGAAAAACACTGGTGTAAGCAACACCAGCTCCGTGTCCCAAGACCATGACAGAAAAATGGAAGTGGACAGAGGCCAGATAACAGGACAAGAAAGGCTGGAGCTGGAGGAGCAGCACTTTAGAGAACTGTCTAAAACGAAGTCGTAACTGGGTGAGTGCACATATCAAACATTATAAATCTGACAGAAACAGTAGAGTATCCTGATCAAGTGGAATGTCTGTCAGGTTGGATTTCATGCATTTTCCCGAGGCAACTTCTGACCCGAGAAATATCTATCTTCAAATATAGACAGGCTTTGTCGTCTTAGTATGTCCTCTGTGTAATGAGAGAATGAGAATGAGAACGTTTTTAAAACTGTAATTCTCTGTATCTTTCATTGATGGGTTTTCTTAACAGATTTGCAGAAAGCTTTGGTTTCCTGGAGCTCACCTTGACATCGTTGACAACTTCACGTATACTTTCAAGGAGAGTTCATTGTCGTGGGCAGAGTATGAAACTGAAGTCAGTCAAATGTATTGCGGGGTGTAAGTCATTGCTCTTTTTGAACACATTGAGCATCGCGGCACTGTATGGAGCTCCTGTAGGTCGTTGCAACGAAACTCGACACAGTACAGTGCTTCTGCATGCTGAGTGACTCATAACAACTATCCCTGGGGGGATCGGGCTCAACAAGAGCCCATCACACCTTCTCTGGCTCAAGTCAGTCTTTCCACAAGGCATTACTTTAAGTCATATCCCATCCATTATGCATCAGAACCTGCACCACAAATCTCTGCAGAAAGAACCGTGTCAGGTGTGATGAAGAACAATCCACTGCAGGGAGGGAATCAGAGCAACAACCAAAAAAAAAAAAGAAGAAGAAGAATCCCAGGATAAAGATGATGTCCGTCTTTGTTTTCCTTTGTTTGGTTTGTTATTCAAGTTGGATGTTTGTGTCTCGTGGGATGCTCGCCGAGCAGCGAGTCATTCGTCATCTTAATTGGTTGCGTTTAGAAAGCAACTGCAGTGTTTGATAGCTTCTTCTACTCTTTCTGGTCAAAACAACGCCACAGTTCTTCAATCAAAGATGGATCGCCATGTAAATGGAAGTAGCCAAAGATGTGATTATCGCAGGCTTGTTTGTTCTTCTGAAAGTTTGTCCCCACGGCTTGTTCAGCTGTTGCAATCCAGCTTTTCTTATCTCTGTACGTCTGCAGCAACATTCAGACTCAGCTGAGTAGAAGACAAAAACTATCTGAAGTCTTAGTGGAAATACATGCACCAAAAGGTTGTTGGCTGTTTAACACTCCAAGGAAATGTCAGAGTGATACTCTGAAAAACTCCAGTTCCTTTGGGTAAAAACATTTACAATGTTAGAACAGAATAAAATGAGAATGTGTAAGAACTAAAACTAAGCAAATGAACATATCAAAGCATTAAATCTTACAAAAGACAGATGTGTCTGAAAAAACAAATCTAAACGTAATGTTCCTGCAAAACAGACAAAACTAACAAAAAAGGGAGCACTTTATTGCTGCATACTGACTTCATAATCAAATGCTTTGTTAGAACCTACAGTGATTATAAAGATGTCAACATATAATATAACAGTTTGAAGCAAAAGTTCAGCTATTTTCAGTTCAATTCCGTTTATTTTTATACTGTAGTGCCAAATCACAACCAAGTTGTCTCAGGGAACTTTACAGAAAAATTCACATACAAAGGAAAACCATTTAGTTCTCTAAGGAAGCAGCAGACAAGTAGAATCTTCACTTCATTGCAGTCTCCCATCATGAGCAAGCACAATGGCAATGAAAGAAAAAACTCCCTTTTAAAAGGAAGAAACCTCGAGCAGAACCAGGCTCAGGACAAGCAGCCACCTGCTTTGACCGGCTGGTTTGAAAGTGTAGTGAACCAGACGGGGTTCTCTAATACACCTTCGTCTCTTTGATATGTCCCAGTGACATCTTTTCACTGATACTCTCAGTAAAAAGACATTAACACTATTTTATTACATTATTTTGAATCAAAACACAATAAGTCATAAGAGACTCTCTTATTCCTCTATTTTTGTGTTCACAAATAACCTTGTGTTACTTGTATAAGCATTATTGAATCCAATGTTATTTCAAAATAATGATCACTTCTTCATATGATGAATCAAACGGTGAAAGTGAATTAATATGTCAGACTGAACTCCTCAGTTTGTTAGAAGTTAGAACACAGTTTTAATCAGTTGTTTTATGAAGCTTTCTCTCTCTTCATTCTAAACAACTTCTCTGTTCTAAAAAACTGATATCTGAGTGACCTTCATCCACTGGTTCATTTGGACCAATGGGGAAAGAACAAGTCACTGATCACAGATCCTTCCTTAAAGTTCTAAGCTGTTGCTGGAACTGACCGTTTTGCTGGGGACTTCAAGACACGAGGTCGTCCCAAAGAGCTGGATGAATGTTAGTCACACGCTAAGGACACGTCATTCAGTTAAGGACTAATAACATGTTGTTATGAGTCCACTTCGAACCGAGCGTAAGCTCAGAACTTTGATTATTCCTTTCTGGAATAAGTTATCTTGAAGTCAACCAGGAGCTGACACCATTTTCTGATGATCGACGCGGATCCCAGGAGACGTTGAAACGTAAACGAGAACCGGTTCGGACGTGCTGGACCTGCAACGATTCTGTACGCCTGAAAGGCTGGTGCCATCTCTTTATCAGACTAATCGTCTTCAAGGTAATGAGTCAGCGTTTACAAACGTACCTGGATTTAGCAGAAGTCGGATGGAAAGTGTCATCTGGTTAAACTCAAGATAAATAACTTCCTCTCTAAATATCTCCCTATTCCTCTTAAATCTCTCCTTACTCCATTCTAGCTGGTAACTATATTTAAGCTAAAGAGCCACAGACTGATGCCTGGTACCCACTGCCCCGATTTCGGGCGGCTGAAGCGGCCGGTTTACATTCAAAGTCTATGAGGAGACACGTGGAGTCACGGCGACCAGGGAAGCGGCGCGATTCGAGTGATCGAAGCGGCGCGGCGGCAGCCCAAGTTCCCTTCGCGGGCACGCGCGCGTCCAAAGCAACCTAGCCGTCGAGCCGCCGACGTCCCAAATGTTGATCTCTGGAGGCTCGACGCATCCGGCAAACAGTCGGGAGAGCCTCTGCTATCTGATTACACAACCACAACGGGACTTTTTTTGGACTTTTTAAACTTACCGGATCGACCCTCCATGAATTGGAACCAAACTCCGGTAAGAAACGTGGCATTTTTACAGTTGCTGCTGACAGGCTGCTGTTCTCTCCAGTGTAGATCACCCCAAACATAAAAAAAACGTTTTAATCTCATCAAAGACCGTCCGAGGTGCAGTTAACACAACAACTGAACCCGGAAGACGAGCTAGAGCCCCTCCCTCTGCTACCCCCTAGTGTACGTCATCAGACGGTGTTCAGTGGTTTGGTGGGACCCTGACAAGCGGCCAAAAGGGGACGGCAGGCGCGTTTCGAGTTGTGCAGTGGGGACCAGGCATAAGTATATTGACAACCTGTATTTATGTCTGTTGTGTTGCCATTTAAATGTGCTGACGTGTTAAATTGCAAGAGAAGTGAAATCCGTCAATCAAGTGTAATGGTGTTAATTTTAGTTGATTTATTTTAAATAAATTGTAGTGTCTCCTGGCATACCAAACTAAAATCAACATCTCTGTCACTTAATGGCTTTATTTATTTATCCATCATAAAGATCACAGAAATATTGGGTAAACTGAAAAAGAAAAGGATCCGTGAAATTACTATTCAATCTGAATAAGTAATTAACACAAGCCGACTCTAATTATAGAATTTATCTAAAAGAAAAGTCTTGAAACCCTCGTCGCCAAAATGTAACGTCCGCGGAGACTCAATAACCACACCGTGTCGCTTCGTTGCACCAAACTTTTACTGACCCAAAACTCCCCCCACCCTCACATTTACCCATGCCGTAAAGCATCTCTTAAAGGCACAGTAACATGTCACAAACAGTGCACAAAAAAACAGTGCACAACATTACAGGCCCAACAAACACACCGAACACTGTGGTTTCTGAACACAACACTGGACAATGTGTCAGCCTCATGGACAGAAACTGGAAGTTGGTTCCACAAGAGAGGAGCCTGATAACTGAAAGGTCTTCCTCCCATTCCGCTTTTGAAAACACTAGGAACCACAAATAAACCTGCAGTCTGAGAGTGAAGTGCTTTGTTAGGAAAATATGGAACAATAAGATCTGTAGTATAAGATGGAGCTAGGTTGTTGAGAGCTTTGTAGGTTAGAAGTAAGATTTTAAATTCTATTCTGGATGTGACAGAGAGTCAATGGAGAGAAGCTAAAACTGGAGAGATATGATCTCTCCCACTAACTTCAGTTAAGACTCTGGCAGCAGCATTTTGGATCAACTGAAGTGAAGACTTTTTAAATAAGTTTTTTAGAGACCCAGACAATAAACCATTGCAATAGTCCAGTCTAGACGTGACAAATGCATGAACCAATTTTTTGCATCATTTTTAGATAAGATGTTTCTAATTTAGTGATATTCCGCAGGTGGAAGAAGGTGATTCTAGTAACGTTTTTAATGTGGGCAATAAAAGAAATGTCCTGATCAAAAATAACACCAAGAGTTTTAACATTAGAACTGGAGGCCAGATTAATGCCATCTAAGGAGGGCAGAAGACTGAAAAAAATCATTCCTAAGGTGCTCAGGTCCAAAATCCAAAACCGTTCTCTGTGTTCAAAAGGAGAAAATTAAAGGTCATCCAGGATTTCATGTCTATGCTTGTAGTCCGAAAAGCTGATTGGATTAATTCATGGACAAATATAATTGTGTATCATCAGCATAACATTTAAAAATGTTCTTTGGAAATATCCTGATCCATGCTCAATAATTGTTTTTATTTATTTCTTCGTTCGGCTTCTCCCTTCTTCGTGTGTCACCACAGTGAACTAAGTCGTACGAAGACTTGGCGATTGTTTTTATGCCGGATGCCCTTCTTGACACAACCACAGACCACTGAGCTACCACAACCCTCTGTGTGGAGCAGAGAGCTGCTATAGGGCACCGGGGGAGCAGATGGTGTAGGTTAAGGGCCTTGCTCAAGGGCCCAGAGTGGGGCAGATGAGGGTGGAGACAGGTGTGACTGCTTCACTTATCCCACCCACATTTTTGATGCTGTCGGTACCGGGGCTTAAACCGGCAATCTTCCGACACAAGCTCACCTTCTTAACCTCTGCGCCACCACTCCCCATCCATGCTCAATAATCCAGATAGAAAAACCCAGCAAAGTTCAGTCAGGTCCTCTGGATGATTTTATTTTGTCGAAATGTTTCGGCAGGGGAGAAGACGGACTACAGGAACCACCTAAGCACCATCAAACTGGTTGACCCACTACGAGAAGGTGCTATTAGTGGTTCAAAACATCAAACTTTGCTGTTTTGAACCACATTGACTATGACTGCTTCAAAGGAGTCAATGGGGGAGAGGGAGGGCTCCAGAAAACATCTAATCACCAACAAACTGGTTGGTCCACTATGGGAGTGTGCTGCTTGTTGGGATTCAGTTTGTTGTGGCTCCTTGGACTGAAGAAGTCCTTTGGATGAAGGACGAAACGTCTCCAAAAAAAAAACATCCAGATGACCTGTCTGAACTTTGTTGGTTCCCTTATCAGTCAATCACTCAGTGCAACATAAATGCTATGGGAAATTGTGCTCCGCGCAATTACCTGAAGGAATACAATCACGCCTTTACGGCAGGGGCGTCAGCGTCACGCCAGAGACCCCGCCCTCTGGGTACTAAAGGCGCTGACGCCCATCCTACTTTCTCTTATTGCCCTTCACCTCGCTTAAACCTGAACTCTCTTCGCGGGACTTCTCTGTGCTTCATCGCTCGGCCAGAGGTGAGCTTGCTCCCTACACAGGGCATACAGAGAATTCTTCCTGCGTACTGCCGGGCTAGCAAAAGCTAGTCCGGCACATTTTGTCTTAACCCCGAAGTTTTTTTTTCTCCTCTTTCCGCAGACTGCTTCGCTCGACGGTGCTAAACTGCGTCACATCGCTACCTCTGCTAACTTCGTAGCAGGCTAGCCAGCGAAAGTGACGCGACAGAGGAGACATCTCAAAATAAAAGAAAAAGGATCTTGAAAGGACTCGCTCGCCTTATCTCGGACATGCCTCAGGAGAAAGGAAACCAAAAGACAAGACTTCCTGAAAAGACTAGCAGGACGGCGAGCCCGACCTGTGAGTGACATAATGTCAAATTTGTCGTTACACATAAGCACGAATAAAGCTTAAAAAACAGCCCCTCTCTGTTTCTTGACTAAAAAACAAAAAAAAAAAACAACAACAAACAAAACACAGTAACATCAGCAGCACGGCCCCCTCTGTTCTTCCAGCCGATATAAAGGGCGGGGGCCATCATTCCCCCCTCCCTCACGGCTCACGGGGTGTTAGTCTAATCAATAAGCCCCAGCTGGGTGCCTCGGGTCTGTCTGCAACAGATAGTGCCAGAGGCGTCGGCAAACAGGCCCGTCAGTCCTCACAGAGACAGGTGAGGTGGGTCACGTGTTCCAATCCCAGCCCCGTTGTAAATCACGGAGCCGGCAATACACAAATCAAACGAACCTGTGACACGTCCGCGCTCCAGGGGTGCGCGCCGACAGAACCTGGCAGCCCACCCTCCGGGCCTGCTCCTATTCAATGGATTCCAGTAAGTGACGGGGGGGGTTACAACAGAAGCCCACAGGCTTTCAGTGGTGCTCACTGATTCCAGTAAGTGACGGGGGAGTTACAACAGAAGCCCACAGGCCGAAACCAGTGTCACACGTTCACAAAGGAAGTGGTGATGATGCTGTAGCATGTGTAAACACTCAATGCAGAGCAGAAATGGCACCAGGGCTAAATCGGATTCCTCTTCCCTCTAATCGAAGGGGACAGGACATCCTGTCACCAGCCAAAAAAAACTGCTCAACACGGAGGACCATCTCAGACAGCTTCACATTCGCCTGCTGAAACTGTCCACTTATCCTCAGTGGGCGACATGCCCTGCTCAAACAATGATCCTGCAGCGTGTGACCACGCTCGTTGCACTGTATCGGTTCTACTATTAAACGAGACCCCTCCATCAGGTGAAACACAGCCTCCCGGAAGTTTACCAGGCCCCAGGGCACTGATGAGACCGGAGAACAGTGATCCAGACCCAACCTCAACGCTGGCTGGAGTCAGGAGGTCTGCTTGTATCCAGAACTTGCACCCACTCCGAACCATGACTCCCTACAAAAACAGAAAATATAGTACAGGCATTCTGTTCCACTTTTGGCCAATAATGACAACAGATTACCTCTGCCTCCTAACACTCTCGATCAGAGAGGTATGGAGGTGCATCTGCAGGAGGGCCTTCTCACTAACCTGGTTGGCCCTTAAAGGGTCACAGAAATCAGGACTCTCGAGGAAGAGCTGGTCCTGCCATCTGCTCCTCTCCAGGGACCCACCACATCACCAGATGGAACAGCCTCGCCACCTATGCTGAGAGCTGTGGCAAATTTCAGCTTGATGGCTGAGAGGAACAAACTGGTGGCCTCAGGCTTGCCTGAGAACATGGTAAATACCATTCAAAACGTATGTGCTAGGTCAACAGAGTCTCTCTACGCCCAGAAATGGCGTATTTTTGAAGCTTGGTGCATGGAAAGCAATATTATTTTTTATTCATGTGACTTGGTCCAGCTCCTTATCTTTCTTCAAGACCTGCTTGAGAAAAATCGATCTTTCTCAACCATTAAGGTGTTTTTATCAGCTATTTCAGCCTGTCACAAGGGCTGGAGGAGCAGGACGCCTGGCGTGCACCCGCTCATAATAAGATTTATGAAGGGCGTGCTGAGGAAGAGACCTCCCAGTAGGATCTTGACCCCTGGATGGGATCTTACTCTGGTCTTGGGGGCTCTCTGTGGCCCCCCATTCGAACCACTGAGCGATATTAAGATAGATTTATTATCTTATAAGACCGCTCTGCTTCTGGCTTTGTGCTCGGCTAAACGTGTGGGTGACCTCCATGCTTTGTCCGTGCACCCAATGTGTACCAGGTTTGCCCCTGATGGGTCAAAGGTCACCCTAAGGCCCAATCCTGCGTGTATTCCTAAGGTCCTGACTCTGAACCCCAGAAGTCTGGACTTTGATCTATCTTCCTTTCCTCCTGCTCCTGTCCTCACTCAGGAACAGAAAAGGCTAAAGGCTCTCTGCCTTATGAGGGCCTTAAGCACTTACATGCAGAGAACAGCTGACTGGAGGAAAACAAACCAACTGTTTGTGTGCTTTGCAGCCCCAGCTACTGGTAGGGCCCTATCAAAGCAGCGCCTCCCACACTGGGTGACTGAGGCCATAAAAAGGCGTACAGTAGCAAAGGTCAACAGGTGCCCTCTGGAGTACGTGCCCACTCCCCTCGGGGCCTGGCTACCTCGTGGTCATTGTTCAAGGGTGTACCAGTGGCAGACATCTGTGCGGCTGCGAACTGGAGCTCTACAAATACGTTTGCAAAGCATTACAGTTTGGACGTTACTGCGTGTGATGTCACTCAGGCTGTCCTTTCTAACACACAGTAGAAAGCGACCTTGAGATGCCTATTGAATAAAGGCGGACGTTCACACTAGGATGCATTTTACTGAGCATTTCAAGGGCGTGAATGAATTACATTCCCATAGCATTTATGTTGCACGGAGTGACTGACTGATAAAGGAACTGAAAGTTATGCGCCATAACTCATGTTCCCTGAAGGAAGGGAACGAGGTGCAACATACTTGGCCCTTTTCAATGCTGTAAGCTTGGTGAAGTGCATTTTGGAGAAAGTAGGATGGCGTCAGCGCCTTAAGTACCCAGAGGGCGGGGCCTCTGGCATGACGCTGATGCCCCTGCCATGCGTGAGTGCAGCTACAGTGTGCGCTCTCAGGACATGATTACCTGCAGTGTTCCGTCAGTGAGGACTGAACTTGGAAAAAGGGCCTTCTCCTACTCCGCTCCTGCTTCATGGAATATCTTACAAAAAGATCTGAAGCTCTCGACCTTGACTTCTCTAAATGGCAGGGACGTGCAGAGCCCACTAAAGGGGCAGGTGCTCAAAAAAAAAGGGGGCACATCCAACTGCATTTTAGGACAGAATTTTAACAAAGTCACATAGCTTTCAGAGTTAAATAAACAATGATAAATTACAAAATTGTGAGATATACTATCAAAGCTTAGGAAAACCTCTACATAGAACATACAACTATCCATATGTAAAATATTTTATTAGTAATTTCTTTCTGCAGGTCTACTTTGTTATAGGAAAGTATTGCAATATTCAAACCTGCGATTTAGCAAGATATGTAAATCAGAGCTACACCACCAGATATATTTTGTCTTTACAGAATTACACTATAAAAAATATAAACAAGGGCACAATGCAACTTTTTAGTGTACTGTAATCTATAAAAGAAAGAGCTGCCTGGTTTGCTACACTTGCAGTGGAGATGAAGATGGTCCATTCAGAAAAGCAGAGCTGCATCAAACTTTAATGTGGAACTGCAGAAGAAAACTAAACAAAAGCAAAAATTGAATTGTTAATGCATGTCACCATGAGAAAAGCCTACTGAGACTAACTGACCACCAAAATTTAGACCTATATCTCTGTTTGTGTCTTAGTGTATTTGTAAGTACCTATATACATTTTCTTCAATCTTTCCTCTTCTTTTTTTCTTGTCAGTTTCTCTTTTTTCCTCATTGTCTCATCTTCTCTGTGTTGAGTGGAGGACAATGTCTCTTATTTATTTCGGTCTCTTGCCTTTCTTTTTTCCCCCAAACTGAATCTAAGATCCAAAATCTTCTTTTCCATCATGGTGAACTGTTTAAAAACAAACTTCCAACTTTTAAGCATTTTTGCCATTTTTGTTCTCTTCTTATTTATTTATTTTTATTCATTTTATTTTATTTATTCATTTCAGATTTAAAACACATAGACAATTTACAAACACATGAAAGAAAAAAACAAGATATAAAATGAAAGGTAGTAGAAGAAGAAAAAAATCTTGTCATATCTGCCCCTTCTTAAAACAACTGTTCACAGCAGCAGTTTTCTGTTGGTCATGTCTCGAAAAATGTCAATGACCTCAGTGAGGTCATTGACATTTTTTGCAATTATGTTGCTAATTATTTGCAAAACAAACTTATTTGCGCATGTCAGAAATCTTTGCTTGCTATTCTAAGTTTTGTTTGTCATTCAAAGTTTTGCTTGCGATTCTCACATGACGTCGTGGGCAGAGCCTAAAATCGCAACAAAAGATTTCTGATGTGTGCAAATAAAAGTTTATGTTTTGCAAATAACTTTTTAAGTTCACGAGAGAAAAATTAGCTATTTAATTTAAAAAAATGTTTTTTAAACAAAAGTTTTTGCTTTAAAAAAAATGAAATCATTACAATTCCAAAAGTTTTGATTACAATTTTATTTTACATAACTGAGGTTAGTTTTTTTTTCCGTTGACTAATTATGAAACAAATTTAACTCCATACTCTGCGAACCAGACCCTAAACTTACTTAAAGTCTGGATAGGTTTTTCCCCTTCATTTGTACGCGTTTATTGGACAGGAGCAACTTGATTGGTTATTACATTTATCTATTATGGTAGTTCAGGGTGAGTTATTTTTAATTCTAAATGAATATTCTTGTTGGACTTTTATTTAAGTGCTATTTTCCTTCAAGATACATTTACCTAATGCTAGAATTAATGCAATGTACATTATG
>JBBPBX010001352.1:76039-100884 GCA_038048925.1 Garcialebias charrua
CAGCAACAACTACACACCAACATTTAGATTTTGTTGTAAAAACAAAATATATATATTGCGTTTGTATGATGATTTGTAAATATTATTTTCAATAAAATGTTGCAAATTCATGTTTATGTATCTTGAACCTAATTCCCTCTGCCATATCTGCTGATTTTGGACTACATGAAGTCAACTCATGGACCGTCACAGGTCACACGACATGAGGTCAACTGACGGACCAACACAAGTCACATGACCTGAGGTCAACTGATGGACCGACACAGGTCACATGACCTGAGGTCAACTGATGGACCGACATAGGTCACATGACCTGAGGTCAACTGACGGACCAACACAGGTCACATGACCTGAGGTCAACTGACGGACCGACACAGGTCACATGACCTGAGGTCAACTGACGGACTGACACAGGTCACATGACCTGAGGTCAACTGACAAAACGACACAGTTCACACGACATGAAGTCAACTGACGGACTGACACAGGTCACATGACCTGAGGTCAACTGACGGACCGACATAGGTCACACGACATGAGGTCAACTGACGGACCGACATAGGTCACATGACCTGAGGTCAACTGACGGACCGACACAGGTCACATGACATGAAGTCAACTGACGGACCGACACAGGTCACATGACCTGAGGTCAACTGATGGACCGACATAGGTCACATGACCTGAGGTCAACTGACGGACCGACACAGGTCACATGACCTGAGGTCAAGTGACGGACCAACACAGGTCACATGACCTGAGGTCAACTGACAAAACGACACAGGTCACACGACATGAAGTCAACAAACGGACCGACACAGGTCACATGACCTGAGGTAAACTGCCGGACCGACACAGGTAACATGACCTGAGGTCAACTGACATACCGGTATAATGGACCAGATTGCACATTTATATACGGTGCGGCCCATTGCCGTGTTCTACAACATGCTTGACCTGGCAGCGATAAATGTTTATGTGTTATACAAGGCCTGCACTGGATCCAAGGATTTTGGACTGAGGGGTAGGGGGTGGGGGGGTAGGTGTACAATTAATGGGTCTTTAGTAGGGTCATTAGCATTTGAATCGACATTATATAGCCCACTGAAAGGGACCGGGGGATTCAGAAGCCAAGTTCACTTGCGCAAAAAAGCGCAGCCTTAGTCAAAGTAGTGTTAATCAATCCTCCATCTCCCGTTTACAGCTTGTACAGAACTCTGCCGCGCGCTTTTTGACCAACACACGAAAATATGAACACATCACTCCTGTCCTGTCCTCTCTACACTGGCTCCCGGTTCAGTTCAGGATACAGTTCAAGCTGCTCCTGTTTGTTTTCAAAGCTCTGAATGGACTTGCTCCTCTGTACATCTCAGAACTTTTGAAAGCCCATCAGCCCGGCAGAGATTTACGCTCTGCCAGTCAACACCTGCTGGAGGTGCCTCGCTCAAGGTACAAACAATGGGGAGACCGGTCATTTTCTGTTGCCGGCCCAAAAGCCTGGAACAGCCTCCCCCTTGAGCTGCGTGCCACCTCTGATCTGACTCTGTTCAAAACCAGACTGAAGACCCACTTGTTCAAAAAAGCTTTCAGTGTGTAAAAAAGCTTTCAGTGTGTAACTTTTATTACTTTTGGTAGTTTAGTATGTAGCATTTTTTATTTCCATTGCCTTTTTATTTCCACTTGCTCAAATAAGCTTCCAGTGTGTAACTTTTATTACTTCTGGTATTTTAATATGTAACATTTTTTAATTTCCATTGCCTTTTTATTTCCACTTGTTCAAAAAAGCTTTCAGCGTGTAACTTTTATTACTTGTGTTATTTTAGTATGTAGCATTTTTTATTTCCATTGCTTCTTTTATTGCTGTTGTTTCTTATTCTATTTTCATTGATTTATTGTTCCAGTTTATTCATCTTTTTATCCTGTTAAGCACCTTGGTCAATGCAAGGCATTGTAGGAAGGTGCTATACAAATAAAGTTTATTATTATTATTATTATTATATATTTTTATATTTTTTATACTAGTATGCAAAAACTCAGGACAGTATTATGTTCATTAAATGTTTAATGTTTGTTTAGTTTTAGAGTTGGTGTAAATTTTCATACTCTTATACCACTATGCAAAAACTCAGGACAGTGTTAGTTTTACTATTTTATGCTTATGTCTATTATTATATGTTTCAGTGTTTCAATGTTTAGATGTTTACTGTTGCACCGAGGGACTGAGAGAAACGCAATTTCGGTCCTGTGTATGTCCTGTACAGTACATATTGCAGATCTGACAATAAAGTTGACTTTGACTTTGACTTATATGAATGAATATAAATGTATATGTATGTATACTGTTTATATATTTGTAGGTATGGGTATGTTTATTTATAGAAATCTACTGCATGGTCATGAATATTATTAGTCTTTATGCATGTATGTTTCGTTGCTATGTTCTGTCATGTGCTTTGCAGGATTGCGGACGTAGGTTGGGTGTGTTTGCCTTGTGCTCTTTTTGTGGATAATTGTTGTTGTTTTTTGTCTTACTTTCTCTTTTCTTTCTCTCTATTAAAAAAACATATCGGAGTGAGAGGATGGCTATAAGGTGAGAAGGGATCTATAAATCTATATACATCTATAAATGGAAAAAAAATAAAAATTACTGCTCGTTCGCCAGCTCGTAAGTCCGGAACCTCGTATGTTAGAGCGCTCGTAAATCGGGGACTACCTGTAATTTTGTATTTTTTTAATGATTTTTCAGCTGAGTTACTTTAATTAACAGATTATTTGCCAAAGTCAAAGTGAAAACAGGATTTCATGATAAAGACAGCACTGTCTATTTTTTTATTTATTATAATAATAATAATGAGTTCAATTTATAACGCACTTTTCATTAATGAAAATCTTATTCACTGATAAAAAAACTTATTTTTTATACATAAAATAAATTTAAATAAATAAACGTTTCCACCCTCTGTCCCAGTCCTGCCTGCCAGGGCTTGTAATCCGGCCTTTGTGAGCACAAGAGGCCGGGGCTCAGGGTCTGGCCTCACGTGCTTCAACGGGTCAGCAGCTCGTATGATCCATACGTCTCCGCTCGCTCAAATGTTGTCATCAGTCACCAAACACAAAAAACACCTGCACTTCATCATTAAACACAATGTTGTCATTATCGTTTTTAAAATCTTTTTTAAAATAGATCCAGCCACTGCTCCACGTTTCGAGAAATTGCAAATGGTGGGTCAGTGAAGTTTCTGAGCGAGATCCAGTGACTCCTCCCCCTGACCAATCAGTGTCCTGCACTCATGTTGCAATCCCGAGTCGGCTCAACTCAGCTCAAATGGTCCCAAAATAGAAGCAGGGACAAAAAAAGGTGCCGAATCAGCTAAAAAGTACTGGTGGAACAAGGATCTTTCCGTGGTGGGATGAGTAGAGTTGGGGCCGAGTAATAGTGGTGGAAATGGGGCAGTTCTTTCCTCAAATGATAGGGGTGGGTGGTTTATATGTGGCGGTGGCCATCTTGGATTTTGATGTGAAACCCCAGTTGTTGAAAGGAAACTTTCTTTTGCTTTGATATAGCCACTCGCCAAAATAGAAGTTGGTACCACTTTTATTTTTTAAGTTATCGTGCTCACAACATGCACAGACAGACGGGTGGTAGGAGAAGGGTATTCCCAGTTCCCCTTCTTCATTCCATGACAGAGGAAAAAAAAACAAGAATAGCGTGAGAAGGAAAACAAGTTGAACTGCATTAATTAGGCATGGAGATAACATGAAGGATCTGACTGTTAATGGTGAGAAATTAAAAAGAATCCATAACTTATTATTTTTCAAACTTTTTAATTTTTAGGAAAAACAAGAAACCTTTTTTTTTAACTGTATGGCAGTAATACATCTATTAAAAAAGTGCTAAGAAACATTTCCTCTTTTTCAGTAACAATTCGTAAACATTTTGGAGGTTTTGTCTTTGGTGCCAGCTGTTCAGGTCTCTAGTTAAACGTTTACTCTGTTTTTATTTTAGCATTTAACTTTCATTCCTAAATCATAAAGAATTTTAATATTTTGCAGAACATAACTAAGTATTAGATTGCAGTAAAAGAAACGACTTGGTTAGATTTCGGACATTTAAAGGGGACCACAGATTCAAAATTCACTTTTTAATGTTTTTTTATCAACTTTGGGTATTTACTTCATAAAAAAACAGTCCTAAGGCCAAAAAAATGCACCCAGTGGTTTATTTACTATAAGTATATTTATTTATCTTAGATAGAAACGGGCCGATTGCACTTCCTGCGGTTTGTTACGTCACAAACCGCAGCCACAACCCACAGCCACAACCCATCCCAACCTTTGTCCCGCCCCCGTCACCTAGCAACCCCTGGTGATGCTCCACCCACGCGGTTCCTGAGTTCATCTCAGCCTGCACAGTAGGTGGCGGTATGCACCTAACAGTTGTTTGCGATCCGCCATAAATGAAATTGAGAAGAAGAAGAAGAGTTCATCTCAGCAGAATGGCTCCTAAAGTTAAATGTTGCGTTGTTGGCTGCATTACACAACATGTGTCGATACACACTCTTCCAGTCTCAGAGAGCAGAGATGCATGGCTTAATTTTATTTTTAATGGCAATGTCCCGGCGACATTACCGAAGAAGAATTACACTTCTTATATGATGAAGGACTGGCCTTGCACAACTGCCAGTTTGGTTGAGTGGTTAGCGCACTGGACTGCCAACCGGGAGACCAGAGTTCGCGTCCTGTCCATTGCATCTTTTTTTTCCACCTTTTTTTTTTTAAAGCCTTTTGGTTCGGAGAAACAAAAGGCTGACCCTCTCTGACCCTCCTGGCGCAGATAATGGAGTACTAAGCAGATTTAAAATTGATAGTTTTCAGATAAAAAGACAACACCGCTGTGAGTGTGTGTGTGTGTGTGTGCGTGTGTATGTGTATCCGCCAGTGAGCTCCGCTCCATCCAGCTCGCGCGCACGGTGAGAGTGAGGGAGAGAGGGAGTTGGACATGACAGAGGAAGAATAAAAAATGACACGACAACTTGTACACTGTGATCTGTTGCGGTCCAATTCAGCTCAGCTCGACTCTGTGGCAGTAACGTGAGTTGACTTCCTCGTCTGCCTTTGGAGGGCGGAGTTAATGTAAGCAGATCTTTGAAGGGCGTGCCACGAGATCTCATTATCATAAACCGGTCGTTCAAAACGAAAGTTAAAAATGGCAGAATTAAAAAGGGTATAATTGATTATCCCCTCCCTGGGCTGCCACCTTACCGTGGTGGAGGGGTTTGAGTGTCCCAATGATCCTAGGAGCTATGCTGTCAGGGGCTTTATGCCCCTAGTAGGGTCACCCAAGGCAGACAGGTCCTAGGTGAGGGACGAGACAAAGCGCAGCCCACAAGACCCCTTATGATGAGTAATATAAATGGAAACAATGTTCCCTCGCCCGGACGCGGGTCACCGGGGCCCCACTCTGGAGCCAGGCCCGGAGGAGGGGCACGTTGGCGAGCGCCTGGTGGCCGGGCTTTCACCCATGGAGCTCGGCCGGGCACAGCCCGAAGAGGAGACGTGGGTCCCCCTTCCCATAGGCTCACCACCTGTGGGAGGGGCCAAAGGGGTCGGGTGCATTGTGGAATGGGTGGTGGCCGAGGGCGGGGACCCTGGCGGTCTGATCCTCGGCTACAGAAGCTGGCCATTGGGACATGGAATGTCACCTCTCTGGTGGGGAAGGAGCCTGAGCTAGTGTGTGAGGTTGAGAGGTTCCGGCTAGAAATAGTCGGACTCACCTCAACGCATGGCTCTGGCTCTGGAACCAGTTTCCTTGAGAGGGGTTGGACACTCTTCCACTCTGGAGTTGCCCCTGGTGAGAGGCGCCGAGCAGGAGTGGGCATACTTGTTGCCCCCCATCTTGGTGCCTGTACGTTGGGGTTCACCCCGGTGAACGAGAGGGTAGCCTCCCTTCGCCTACGTGTGGGGGGACGGGCTCTGACTGTTGTTTGTGCCTATGCGCCGAACGGCAGCGCAGATTACCCACCCTTTTTGGAGTCCTTGGAGGGGGTATTGGAGGGTGCGCCTCCTGGGGACTCCCTTGTTCTGCTGGGGGACTTCAACGCTCACGTGGGCAATGACAGTGAGACCTGGAGGGGTGTGGTTGGGAGGAACGGCCCCCCTGATCTGAACCCGAGTGGTGTTCTGTTGTTGGACTTCTGTGCTCGTCATGGATTGTCCATAACGAACACCATGTTCAGGCATAAGGGTGTCCATATGTGCTCTTGGCACCAGGACACCCTAGGTCGTAGTTCAATGATCGACTTTGTTGTCGTCTCATCTGATCTGCGGCCGCATGTCCTGGACACTCGGGTGAAGAGAGGGGCGGAGCTGTCAACTGACCACTACCTGGTGGTGAGTTGGCTCCGATGGTGGGGGAGGATGCCGGTCAGACCTGGCAGACCCAAACGTATTGTGAGGGTCTGCTGGGAACGTCTGGCAGAGTCTCCCGTAAGACGGAGCTTTAACTCCCACCTCCGGGAGAGCTTTGAACACGTTCCGAGGGAGGCGGGGGACATTGAGCCCGAGTGGGCCATGTTTCGCGCCTCTATTGTCGAGGCAGCTTATCGGAGTTGTGGCCGCAAGGTTGTTGGTGCCTGTCGTGGTGGCAACCCTCGAACCCGGTGGTGGACACCGGCGGTGAGGGATGCTGTCAAGCTGAAGAAGGAGTCCTATTGGGCCTTTTTGGCCTGTGGGACCCCGGAAGCAGCAGATAGGTACCGGCAGTCCAAGCGGCATGCGGCTCGGGTGGTTGCTGAGGCAAAAACTCGGGCGTGGGAGGAGTTCGGAGAGGCCATGGAGAATGACTTCCGTACGGCTTCGAGGCGATTCTGGTCCACCATCCGGCGTCTCAGGGGGGGAAAGCGGTACGCGACCAACACCATTTATGGTGGGGATGGCGTGCTGTTGACCTCAACTCGGGATGTTGTGAGTCGGTGGGCGGAATACTTCGAAGACCTCCTCAATCCTACTGGCACGTCTTCCACTGAGGAAGCGGAGCCTGGGGACTTTGGGTCGGGCTCTCCAATCTCTGGTGCTGAGGTCGCCGAGGTGGTTAAAAAGCTCCGCGGTGGCAAGGCTCCGGGGGTGGATGAGATTCGTCCTGAGTTCCTTAGGGCTCTGGATGTTGTGGGGTTGTGTTGGCTTACGCGACTCTGCAATATCGCGTGGACATCGGGGGCAGTTCCCTTGGATTGGCAGACTGGGGTGGTGGTTCCCCTATTCAAAAAGGGGGACCGTAGGGTGTGTTCCAACTATAGAGGGATCACACTCTTAAGCCTCCCTGGTAAGGTCTATTCAGGGGTTCTGGAGAGGAGGGTCCGTCGGATAGTCGAACCTCGGATTCAGGAGGAGCAGTGTGGTTTTCGTCCTGGTCGTGGAACACTAGACCAGCTCTACACCCTCAACAGGGTCCTGGAGGGTGCGTGGGAGTTTGCCCAACCAGTTTACATGTGCTTTGTAGACTTGGAAAAGGCATTCGACCGCGTCCCTCGGGGGGTTCTGTGGGGGTACTCCGGGAGTATGGGGTACCAGGCCCATTGATATGGGCTGTTAGGTCCCTGTACGACCGGTGTCAGAGCTTGGTCCGCATTGCCGGCAGTAAGTCAGGCTCGTTTCCGGTGAGAGTTGGACTCCGCCAAGGTTGCCCTTTGTCACCGATTCTGTTTATAACTTTTATGGACAGAATTTCTAGGCGCAGCCAAGGTGTTGAGAGGATCCGTTTTGGTGGCCTTAGAATCGCTTCTCTGTTTTTTGCAGATGATGTGGTCCTATTGGCTTCATCAGCTCGTGATCTACAGCTTTCACTGGAGCGGTTTGCAGCCGAGTGTGATGCGGCCGGGATGAGGATCAGTTCCTCCAAATCCGAGGCCATGGTCTTGAGCCGGAAAAGGGTAGCATGCCCTCTCCGGGTCGGGGAGGAGGTCCTGCCCCAAGTGGAGGAGTTTAAGTATCTCGGGATCTTGTTCACGAATGAGGGAAAACTGGAGCGTGAGATCGATAGGCGGATAGGTGCAGCGTCCGCAGTGAAGCGGGCGCTGTACCGGTCTGTCGTGGTGAAGAGAGAGCTGAGTCAAAAGGCAAAGCTCTCAATTTACCGATCGATCTACGTTCCCACCCTCATCTATGGTCATGAGCTTTGGGTTATGACCGAAAGAACAAGATCTCGGATACAAGCGGCTGAAATGAGTTTTCTCCGCAGGGTGGCTGGACTCTCCCTTAGAGATAGGGTGAGAAGCTCAGTCATCCGGGAGGGACTCGGAGTAGAGCCGCTGCTTCTCCACATCGAGAGGAGCCAGTTGAGGTGGCTCGGGCATCTGGTTAGGATGCCTCCTGGACGCCTCCCTGGTGAGGTGTTCCGGGCATGTCCCACCGGGAGGAGACCCAGAGGAAGACCCAGGATACGCTGGAGGGACTATGTTTCTCGGCTGGCCTGGGAACGCCTTGGGATTCCCCCAGAGGAGCTGCTCCAAGTGGCTGGGGAGAGGGAAGTCTGGGCCTCCCTACTTAGGCTGCTACCCCCGCGACCCGACCCCGGATAAGCGGAAGAAAATGGATGGATGGATGGATGGATAATTGATTATCTAAGAATTATTTTGTGTATTAAATTGAATGAACACTGTCTGGTAACCCCAAAGAATAACCATAAAAATTTTAAAAACATATCTGTGGTCTCCTTTAACTTAAAAACTTGTAAAAAGCTGAATGAGACAGAACCAATGTAGAGCCTATATATGAAGATAATCTAAAGGTAAAATCGCAGCTGAGCAGGACACATGCTGAATCCATCCTTAAGACATTAATCGCAAGTAAACCCATGACACTAAACAGATTTTTAAAAAGTGATACATACAGGATCAGCATGCTGATTAATGTTTACATGCTTGTGTTTTATTAAACACAAAGTTTCAGTTCAATGACCATGCTGCCCACCTCATCTGTCTCCCATTTGAAATTAGCATTAGTCTCTTAGCAGAGTTTGATGTTATCTCTGTGCGGAATGATGATGTGTTAGTTGCTGAGGATGACCCAGGACA
Source organism: Garcialebias charrua (assembly GCA_038048925.1). Taxonomy (NCBI): domain Eukaryota; kingdom Metazoa; phylum Chordata; class Actinopteri; order Cyprinodontiformes; family Rivulidae; genus Garcialebias; species Garcialebias charrua. The sequence continues at coordinate 85,111 of JBBPBX010001352.1, forward strand.
AATCCAAAGAGTCCTGAAATGATCACAGAATGTGTATTCAGCTGGGCCTCTTTGAAATGTCCATGTGAATTCCTCGGTGGGAGGGGAGGGAGGGGCAGAGCTTCAGTTTTACAAAACTTCCAGGCGAGTTTAGATGAGATGGTCTGTCAAGGCCAGTCAGGAAGCCGAATTCAGATTAACACGATTGTTTGGGATCAGGCAGAACTTGAATGACATCTATGTTGAATCTGTGTCGGTCCAATCTGTTCTGAAACGCCCAAATTACATGGCCACACCAATGGACCATACCTGAGAATAATTCCCGAGATCTGATCCATCCTGCCAAAAGCATTTGAGTCTGGGTGCTCGAGGCATGAACCAAGCCATCATAAGGCAAGCAGCCTGATTGGGTCCAAATTTACTGCCGACGACTTCCTTGATTGTAGATAAACCAGGAACTAGCCGAATCCAAAAAGCAGGAACCAGTTATCATAAATCCAATTATGTATGCATCCTTAAAATCCACAAATGGCAGCAGAGATAGACACATCATCAAGTCTTCCAAGTCAATGAGATATCCAGCTGCATGCATTCCAACAGGGCAAATTGGCTCGCCTAAAGCCTGTCTTCTCTCTAAAGAAATGTTATCAATTGTGTTGAGTGACCAACTTATCAAATCCATAAATTATGAATCAGCCTGGCCTTGTTCACTGACCTCCCCTTGTGTAGGTCAGTGAGGTTCTGCAGTTTTACTGCACATCCTGACAATCCCCGAGAGTTTGTTCCTGTTTTGCATGTCAAAAGTCCAAACCAACAAATGAAGGTGAAAGTAAAAAAAACAACTCAATAAAACATTCTCATAAAAGTAGAATCAGCATTAAAACCACAGAGCTTCCGATAAAAATACATTATCTCTTTTCTCAACATGCTTAGTAATGAACTTATGTTACATTGAAAAGACATTAAGTAATCATGGCCTGTTGTGTTCAGTTGCAGCCCTACACTTGTCAAAGTGAAGGCAGTCGTGTCAGATAAATGCGCGCCCTCCAAATTTACCTAATCTTTTATTCTACAACCACAACAGGAAATCCTCTGGCAGCGCTCGCACACAAACTGTTTAGATAAGGACGGGTTTATTTATTCAAGCAGTAGCTTCTGGTGTCAATCCGTCAGTTCTGTTATTTGGATACAGATAGGAGGAGAAATTATCATTGCCCGCACTCCCTGTCCTTTCCCTCCCCACCCCACTCCCCATCTGCTTAGTGTTAAATTGACAACAGTGACATTCAACTAACACATGCTTTTTTAACCACTTGTGGGATTTTCTTATCACGTTTCCTGACTTGGTGAATTTATGAAACATGCCAGAGTGTGTTATTGTAAAAGCAGCCACCAACGGCACATAAAGGAGCCACTAAAGCATGTCAATAAATGACGATTCTGGTTAGTCTGAGGCATCAGGTTGGGCCAGATCCTTTATGTCTCTTATAAAACAGAAATGAAAAGCTTCATCACGGCTGAAATAACTCTGACATGTGGAAGCTGAGTGAGAAACAGCACGAACGAACATGTCCAAAATGACACGTCACTTGGAGTTTGTGTGTGTAAAGAAAAGTTTAAATCTAAACAATATCAAACAGCAGATTTGATCGTTTTTATCGTACGCCGCAAGGAGCAGGTGGGAGATAATTTCTCTGTGTCTGTGTGTGTGTTTAGGTGTGTGTAACAAAGTACTGTATCTCATAAACCGCTGGATGAATTAAGGACATTTTCACATCTACAACTCTGACTTTTGGGAGTAAACCTGATTCAAGAGGGCTGCCAACTGACTCCCCCCAAAAAATGGTTATAATTTTGTTAATTTTAGAGAAACTGAACTCAAATCTAGTGCTGCATCTTATATTTTCCATTAGTACAGTAAATAACTGTTTGTTAGCTAAATGTTTCATGAATCACTGGATTAATTTTGTAGAAACGTTTTAAATATATTCAATGGATGTACATCTAGAAATGATTGACATTTTAAGCCAATCAAGTTCAAAATAGCTGCTACAGCTAGCTGGCTTTAAAAAAACACTTAACATTTTGGCAGAAATGTGTAAATTTTGCAAATAGTTAATATTTGATGTGGCTGTCGCTAAGAGTCAATACCAACACACACTGCAAGTGCTACTCATTGTACAATATCTTTGTTGAAGCTTTAGCATCAGTTCACCAAAGTTCATGCTCAATAATCCATGTGCAACAATGTTCAGTCAGGTCATCTGGACGGTTGTTCAGTCAGGTCATCTGGACAGTTTATTTTTTTACAGAGACATTTCATCCTTCACCCAAAGGATTTCTTCAGTCTGAGGAGCCACCGAACAAAACTGATTCTGACAGGGAAAAATAAAAACAGTTTGCTGGTGATAAGATGGCCTCCGGGTACTGCCCCCTCCCCCGTCAACTCCTCTGAGACAATCATGCCAAAGTGATTTAAAACGCCAAACGTTGACAGGGGAGAGGGCGGGCCCCGGAGGCTAGCCTAGCACCAGCAAACTGTTTTTGTTTGTTTGTTGCTGTTTATGTGAATCAGTTCCCTTTCAGTTTGGTCTCTCGGTGCAACATACTTGCTATGGGAATTGCGCCCCCCGCGCGATTACCTGAAGGAACACATTCACGCCTTTACAGCATGGGCGTCAGCGTCGCGCCAGAGGCCCCGCCCTCTGTGCATTTAAGCGACCGACGCCCATCCATCTTTCTCTTTTTCGCCCTTCACCTCGCTTAAACACCTGAACATCGCGGGACCTCTCTGTTGTCGCGTCGCTTGATTGAGGTGAGCTTGCTCCCTACACTGAGCGTACAGAAAAATTTCCCTGTGTACTGCTGGGCTGGCGAAAGCTAGTCCAGCATTTTTCTACTTACCCGAAGTTTTTCTTCTCTTCCGCAGCTTCGCTCGACGGCGCTAACTGCGTCACAACCGTCTGCTAATCTCTAGCAGTCTACCGGCGAAAGCAAGACAACGAAGAAGACGGCTTCGAACAAAAGGAAACTAGGACCAACTTCTACTCTTCTCGTCTCCGGACATGGCTCCCGAGAAGGGAAAGCGGAGGACAAAGAAGAAGAAAACCAGGACGACGACTCCTCGCTCGCGCCCATGCCCCAGCGGATGCGGCTACTCCCTCTCGGCGACGGACACCCATGAGGCCTGTCCTGTCTGCCTAGGGATCCTACACGCGAGGAAAGCGCTGGAATCTCCCGACTCCTGCCCCCACTGTCGTCAAATGACGGCCACAGTGAGGAAACGCCACGCGGACCTGTTGGCCAAATCTATGGCAAGGACCGCGCCGATGAAGGTCGCACGTCGCACTAACCTGCTTGCTCCCGAACCGGAGCCCGAAAATGTGGACTTGGAGTGCAATGGCCGAGTCGGAGAGGACAATGCGTCGGACTTCTCACTTGCCGTCGAGGACTCAATGCCAGAAGTGTCCGACATAGATGCCGAATACGGTGACAAGGGAGAAATTGTTCATTCCTCCCAGAACCTGGCGCAAAAACTTCCGGAACCGGACTTGTCGGTACCTGCTCTGTTCGATCTGTGCCACAGGGCCGCTGATGCCCTGCAGGTCACGTGGCCAGACCCCACGCCTCGCCAACAGACTACGAGGCTGGCGGGAAGCTATTTCTACGCGAAGCAACCGACAACGTCGCAAAAAATTGCCATTTTTCCAGACTTTCTCATGGAACTCAAACGCTCCTGGACGGAACCCAAGGCTCCCATCATGCTGCCATTGTCCCGACTCTTGGATGTCGCGGAATGGAGGCTCTGGGCCTCGCCAGCACACCCCCGATAGAGGAGTCTCTGGCGGCTCACCTGGCCCCCACAGTCACGGGATGAAACCAGCGCTACCCAGCAGGGCCTGCCGCGCTTCTGAGAAACAACTTGAGAAGTGCTACAAGGCCCAAGGCCTCGCGGCTCGCGCAATGAATGCGTCAGCATGGTGCAGGCGTACCTGGCAGAAAAACTACAGGATATCCAGGTAACAAAGGATGAACAGGCCGCAACTGAGGCCATAGAAGAGGCCCGCCGTGCCTCTGACCTCGTGCTCAGCATGATGGGGACAGTAGCTATTTCCCAGGGCAAAGCAATGGCAGAAATAGTTGTCGCCCAGCGCCATCTTTGGCTAACACTGTCGGACCTCCCGGAGAACCAGAGGTCCACTTTCCTACAGCACCCGATCGAGTCGACGGGACTCTTCGGGGGAGCCCTGGAACGTGTCCAGGCAAGGCTGGAACAAAGACGCAAACAAGCGGAAACCCTCCGCGAGGGTTTGCCAAGGAAAATTTTCGCCCCACCAAAGGAAAACACGCGTGGTCTCCCACGAAAGAGACCCACGGGGGACTGTGAGGCTTTTCAGTACCGTCCGAGTGTTGCTTCAACCTCCTCCTATGGAAACCAGTTTCGGACCTGATGAGCCAGGACAAACTGATAATTTTACAGGTTTGCCCGCCCACAAGGTACGGGAACCTAACTTTATGATCCCAGTCTCTGCTTGTAAAAAACTACGAGGAGCTGGTGACATGTGTGCGTGCACCAAACATGACTCGCCTACTGTATATGTAAACAAAACAGACACTGTTTCAAACATGTACGGAAATAAAGGTACCAAAGCACAGACTGCCCTGGTTCTTGACTCGAGTCCCATTTTTATAAAACCCAGACCGCATGGTCAAACTATGAACCACAGCAAGATACACGAGATCCGCCAGAGACGGCATGATCTCGCAATATCTTCTGTTGGGCCGAGCAGCCTGCTCGAAAAAGCGCGAGAGGGGTCAAAGGTTACCCCTTCGGCACTGAAACACGAGGAGCAACCATTCAACATGCCATCCAGGCTCAGCGTGCATGCGCAGGCCTGGGAGGCATGTCTACCAAATGATTGGGTCATGACAACAATACGCCACGGGCTCAAGTTGCAGTTCTCAAAGAGACTGCCCCGTTTCTCAGGGGTGTTACATTCTAAGATCAACCTTGCATGCGCACACGTGCTGAGGGAGGAAGTTTCAACGATACTGCAAAAGGGAGTGATTAGTTTGGTCTCAGGACGCAAACTACGCTCTGGCCACTACAGCAAGTACTTCCTGGTGCCCAAAAAGGACCGTTCCTTGAGACCGATTCTGGATCTCAGGATTCTCAATAAAAGAATTAAAACTTTCAAGTTCAAGATGCTTACACTGCGGCAAGTTCTCCAGTCTGTGAGACTCTTAGGAATCAAGGACTCAGGGTCTTGAATTACCTAGACAACCTGCTAATTCTGGCTGGAAGCAGAAAGCAGGCGCTGTCACACTCCTTTAAGGTGATCTCTCACCTGGAGTCTCTCGGTTTTGTCATAAACCTACAGAAAAGTGATCTGACTCCGTCACGGGTTACCGTATTTCTGGGTGTACAAATTGACACTGTCCAATACAGAGCATGGCTCTCGTAGGAAAGAGTTTCCTCCATTCGCCATTGGCTGGGAAAATTTAAACTGGACCATCGGGTCCCTGTGAAAACATGCCAACGCCTGTTAGGCCTTTTGGCGGCAGCCATTCCTTGTATGCCACGTGCATTATTGAAAATGCGGGCCATACAGGTATGGTTAAACCAACAAATACAACCTGCTCTGCCTAACCAAGCACAAAAGGTTAAGATAGACCCAGAGTGTCTAAAGGCCTTGGAACCTTGGAGAGATCTGTCCGTTTTCACGGAAGGGGTCTCACTGGGAAGGGTGTCGTCCTGTGTAGTCATCACGACGGACGCCTCAAAAACAGGATGGGGAGCGATCTGCAGAAACCAGAACGCCTGCGGCCTTTGGAACGAACAGGAAGCCAAATTACATATTAACTTCCTGGAATTGCTGGCCGTATTCCTATCATTGAAATACTTCTTCAGTAAAGGTCTGGTTGCTGGGCATCATATCCTGGTAAAATCAGATAACAGGACCACGGTGTCCTTCATCAACAGAGAGGGAGGAACGAGGTCCCAGGCCCTCCTCGATCTGACACGGAGGATGCTCACATGGTGTGCTCCAAGAATCCTGTCACTTAGGGCGACTCGTGTCCCTGGTGATTTGAATTATGGAGCAGATGCCCTTTCAAGAGGGCCTCTCTTGGCGTCGGAATGGAACCTGAACCCACGAATCGTGGAACAGGTATGGTCACTGTTTCGGTAGAGCCTCTGTGGACCTGTTCGTTTGCAGAGCTAGCTCACATTGTGACCTCTACTTCTCCTTGAAGGAGACAGATGCTCCATTGGGGATAGACTGATATTACAGTAATCAGATCTTACATCATCAATCTGTACAAACTGCTTCCTATCTTTCAAATAACTCTGTACCCATTGCAGCGCTGGTCCTCTAATGCCATACACATTCAATTTCTCAAGGAGAATGGTGTGATCTATTTTGTCAAAAGCCTTTTTTAAATCAACAAATATACTTATACCATATTGTTTTTTATCAACAGCTGTAGTTATTTCTTCCATAAACTCCTTGAGAGCCATAGATGTAGAATTCTTTGCTCTAAACCCATACTGACTATCACTTAAAATATTTTGCACATCAACATATCTGTCCAATCTGTTAACAAATACTTTTTCTAAATATTTTGAAAACTGTGGCAACAAGGAAATTGGTCTGTAATTATTAAATGCACATTTATCACAATTTTTAAAGAGCGGAACAACCATAGCTATTTTCATTCTATCCGGGAATGTTCCTGTCGAAAAAGACAAATTACATATATATGTAAAAGGGACAATAACATGACTTATTATATCTTTCACAAACATCATATCCATGTCTGCCCAGTCTTTAGATTTCTTGTCTAAATCACCATTCAACCTGCAGATCTATAATCTTCCCCTCTGCTCTCCAGGTGATCCAGATCCCATGTACAGTACTGACAACCCCATATTAATCACTGTTGTAAATAAACACTATAAACTGTTGTTTGTGTCCTGGCCTCTGTTCAGTTTGGGTCTTTTGCTTGGGTACACGTTATCATAACAAAGGATAGCGTGATCCTCCACTTCTGACTGTTTGGGACCAACAAGGCATGCAGCAATGTGTAGCAATTTTAAAAAGTCAGAGTCAGAGAGAGTCTGTACAGTATTGTCATTTGCACCGCATGTGGTACATGTGATGAAAACGAGATTATGTACACGAGGTCCCAGTTACATCCAACAACAAATGAAAGAGAAAAACAGTAATAACATCTAGAACTAACTAAGAAAAACATCAACTAGTAATACACTAAGCCTAATATAGTGGGAATAAACAGCAGCACGAACATGAGTTTGTATGAGCAGATGGTCACAGATGAACACAGATGAACACAGCAACAAGAAAACAGATCAGCATCAGTATGATGTGATATTTTGCAGTGTTTATTTTTTATTTTATTTTTATTTATTCATGAGTCTAACAGCCTCAGGGTAGAAGCTGTTCCTCAGTCTAGTGGTTCTACACTTGATGCTCCTCAACCTCCGTCCTGAGGGGAGTGGGGCAAAGAGTGAGTGTGCTGGATGAGTGAGGTCTTTCATGATGCAGGTGGCTCTTTTCCTGCATCTGGAGGTATAAATGTCTGTGATTGTGGGGAGACTGACTCCAACAGACTTCTGTGCAGCCTTCACCACTCTCTGCAGAGCTTTCCTCTCTTCAACTGTGCAGCCTCCATGCCACACGTTGATGCTGGAGCACAGGATGCTCTCCACTGCACACCTGTAGAAGGAGGTGAGGACTGGGCTGCTCAGACCAGCTCGTCTCAGCCGTCTGAGGAAGTAGAGTCTCTGATGACCTTTCTTGATCAGGCTGGTGGTGTTGTTGCTCCAGCTGAGGTTATCATTCATGTGTACACCCAAGTATTTGTAGCTGGAGACCACTTCCACTGCAGACCCACCTATTTTCAGTGGGGCATGGGTGTGTTTGTTCCTTCTGAAGTCCACAATCATCTCCTTTGTCTTCTTCACATTCATGTGAAGATTATTCTCTTTGCACCAGCTCTCCAGGTGTTCCACCTCCTGTCTGTAGCTGGACTCATCATTGTTTGTGATGCATCCCACCACCGCTGTATCATCTGCAAACTTAACAATATGACAGCCTGGAAGTGTGGCTGTACAATCATATGTGAGCAGAGTGAACAGAAGGGGGCTCAGCACACATCCCTGAGGAGAGCCAGTGCTGAGGGTTATGGTGGAGGAGGAGAAGTTGTGGATCTTCACGGACTGTGGTCTGTCTGTTAAGAAGTCTAGTACCCAGTTACAAATAGAGGGGCTTAGTCCAAGTGTAGATAGTTTGTCTATCAGAGTTTGGGGGATCATGGTGTTGAAGGCAGATGTGAAGTCCACAAAGAGCAGACGCACGTATGAGTCTTTCTGATCCAGGTGGGTGAGAGCAGTGTGGACCACGGAAGAAATGGCGTCCTCTGTTGATCGGTTCTCACGGTATGCGTATTGATGAGGGTCCTCATTGATGTTGACGGTTGCCTTGATGTGGGACATGACCAGTTTCTCAAAACATTTAGCGACTATCGGGGTGAGGGCCACCGGTCTATAGTCATTCAGACCAGTCACTGTGGAGCTCTTTGGGACTGGGATGATGGTCGCGGTCTTCAGGCAGGTGGGAACTGACTCCAGTGCAAGTGAGGTGGTGAAGATGTCAGCCAGCACCTCACAGAGTTGGTCTGCACATTCCTTGTCCTTGGATCCTTGGATATCTTCCCCCGCGACAGCGTCATACTGAATAACCTTTTAGTCCACGCCCACCTACAGTGTGGGCCCGCCCCGTGTGTATTTAACTCCACCACACGTAAGGAACAGCCTCGAACAGCTTATCATTCAGCCGTCCAAGAGCCAATGGGGCCCACAAAGCTAAAGGGCTCCGCTATACTCGTATAATCTGGGGTTACAATACGTAACCAACGTTATACTTCGTATAGCTCGCCCTTTAGCTCCTATTGGATAAAGGGCGTAGCAGGATGTAGTCCATGCCCCATTGGGTCCAGCCCAAGCATGAAGTCCTTGCTCACCCAAACACACCTCTGTCCTTCCTCATACGTCATCCGTACGTTCCACGTCACGACGCACCAGAGGAGGGCGCTGGTGATTGGCGGATAAGTCTGCAGGCCTGCACTGAGGCCTGACAGGCGTGTGACAGCTGCACCGCAGCCTCACAACATTGTTTATATATATATATATATATATATATATATATATATTTTTTTTATTATTATTATTATTTATTTTTTTTTGTGTTTTTTATTTTTGTACAACAAACGTCAGAGGTCAGAACAGGCCTCGGCGGTGACCCCAAACAGGGGAACAAAACTGACCCTGAGCTATGTACAGACAGGTTTAAAAATCAGTAACAACACAAACAAACTCAGTCCCAGAGCCCTGAGACTGATGGCAACACTCACACATCCTGCACAGAGGCAGGTGGAGTGGCAGAACACCACATGAAAACTTTACCCCGCTAATCCATAACTCCCAGGACTGAATTAGTCATGGAGGGACCTGATATGTCACGCAGGTAATATCTTATGAACGTGCAGGGCGTGGCCCACGAGGCCGCCAAGCAGATATCGCTTACTGTCATCCCACCATGTAAAGCTGCAGAGGACGCCAACGCCCGTGTAGAATGAGCACGTAGCGTCTGAGGAGGTTCTACTCCACACACTCTGTAAGCTTCTGAGATGGCTTCACACAGCCAGTGTGAGAGCCGCTGGGATGACAGAGCTCGTCCCACAGAGCTGTCCCTGTAGTGGATGAACAAACTCTGGGACTGGCGTAGACTGGCCGTTCGTGCCACCTAACACTGTAGCGCACGGACTGGGCACAACAAACGTTGTTTGGCTTCCTCCTCTGAAGTGTGAGGAAGGAGATGGAAACCATTTAAAATAATTTGCCCTGATTTAAACGTACGGTTAAATTTTTTTTTTTTGTCATAAAAACTGGGTTGGGCCTTAAAGTGGCAGAGCTTCCATCTTGTTGGATTTGTAAACATGATGGGGCCACAGACAGTCATGACCTATATTGACATTGAGCTAAAAGTTGGTGTGGGAGTAGCTGACAGTCATCCTCAACACATTCTCAGACCACATATTTCATGACGTCGTTTACAAGGTTTTACCAAGCAGTTACAACTCTATCATTTCTCATCAGAAAAATATTTGAGTCTAAAACTGGCAGATATAATGTGGGTGATATGCATTACTGCAAGGAATTTTAGTCCTTCTATTTGTGTATGGGGATAATTTTATTTTTCATATTTACTTTAATAAGAGCCAGTTGAAATTATTGTGGTAAAGCCCTTTTGAGTTCATGTATTTTATTTTGCCAGAAATTTTAAAGACTATTTTCAAAACTTACCTGTGCGAGTAGTTGTGTAGGCCAGCTCTCTGGGTCAGCCTGCGGACCCATCCGCGCTCATGACTGAGGCAGATGGACTTCTGTTTGGATTTCAGACAGACATGTTGGAAATCTGTCAATAAGCAGGGTGATTTAAATATTCAGACAACTGTTTTAATTGAAGAGAACAAGTGTTCACACATGGCGGGGCTGGCGGTGTTGAGCGCCTGAGGCCAAGTCCCCAAGCAGCCCAGATCCATCTGATCATGGCTCAGTGGAGACTGCAAGCCCACCAACACAACTGCTTTTAATGCCCTCAGGCCTGTATCAAACCCACAACATTCTGCATACACCGATACACAAGCACTATTGCACAAGAGAGTCGATGAAGAAGAGGGGAGATGGAGGGAGAAGATGAATAAGGGCGTGACAGCATAATTTCATACAGCAAATATGTTAATAAGCATAACAAATTGGATTCAAACAATGTTAGTGAGACATGTAAACACAAATGAGTTAAGTGGGATTTGACTCCAGTCTGCAGGCACTGAGAAACAAACACGCTTTTAGAGAGAACTATGTCATTTTACTGACTGTATTAAACAGCAAAAAGTATAAAAGAAATGAGACAATGAGTCTAAATTCTGATTCTGCTCAGATTATAAAACTAGCGGGATTGTTCTGTTTTGTCAAAAAGAAAACGAAAGTTACTACTGTAATTACGGTTTTATGAATCCCGGATGACCGCCAGAGGCGGTGCTTAGCACTGAATGAGCATTCTTGCGCATGCACAGGGCGAGTACAAATGACAACAACGTCACCCATGTCTTTGAGTGAGTGAGGGTGAGAATGAGGGTGGGTCTGTGTGATTGTGTCTGTGTGATTGTGTCTGTGTGATTGTGTCTGTGTGATTGTGTCTGTGTATAAATGACTATTTGTCAGGCTGGGACTTATACTGCCCCCTCTTTGATACAGCTGGGGCTGCTTGGTGTCACGCGCCTACCACGCGGCCCCCTAATGGGGTGTGCCTTTGCCTGCAGGCGCGCTTGGGGCCCTCGGTGTCGGGAGCGGGGCGCTTGGGCGTGTGTCGGCTCAACCTGGTGGCTACCTGGTGGGGCTCGGGTCCTCTAGTCCTGTTGGGCCTGGGCCTGAGGGGTGTGCGTCCTCAGTGCCCGGGCCTTGGTGCCAAGTCCTGGAGCTACATCGGTGCAACGGGTTCCGGTGGGGGCCTGTGAGTATGTTGCTGTTGGCCCCGGGGGGCCATTGTGTGTAGTCGCTGGTGGGGCTCTTCCGGTTCTCCCCTATGGTCGGATCTGGGGGGTGGGCGAGTGGTTCATCCTGTTTGGGTGGCCCTGGGGGCTCCGTGCTCGGGGTCCCTCTTGGGGTCTTGGGCTCTGGTCCTCTCTCTGTCTGCCTTGGGTCTTGGGGGTTGGGTCTCTGATACTTAGCGGTCACTATTAAATGTTCTATTAGAGAAGCCTTATGCATGCTCACAACCACACACAAATAGTTGCAGGGATGCACATGCAGGTATCGTATGTATATATGTAGATGTGCATGTAACTGCATATGCATGTATATGTATGTATGTATGTATGTATGTATGTATGTATGTATGTATGTATGTATGTATGTATGTATGTATATACAGGTATATGTAGGTATAGTTATATATATTTATAAAAATCTACTGCAAAGCCAGGAAAATTCTGTCTTTTATATATATGTTTTGTTATTGTGTTTTGTCATGTTTTTTGCAGGTTTGCGGGTGGCGGTCGGGTGTGTTTGCCTTGTGCTTTCTGTGTGTATTTGTTATGTTTTGTGGTCTTGCTTTCAGTCTTTCATCTCTTTCTATCCTATAAAAAAATCATAATGGTGTAAAGAGGGTGGCTATAAGGTGAGAAAGGAGGCCATCTATATAAGGAAATAGAAAACAAAATACAACAACGTCACCCCGTGACCTGCTGGGGACCCATGTGACTCTATATAGGCACGTGGCACAATAATTTCAACTAATTTTTTACAAACCTTCCGTTGCCTGAGGAAAATTTTTTCGCTGGCTCTGTTGACGTTTGGAGCTGTGGGACCCGTTCTTCTCTGAGCGTTTGGGTCCCAGGGCGTTGGCTGCCAACACCTGTTCTGTGACACCTGCTGCATTTGCGGCTGTCATTTTTTGGAGGGGCTGGTGTCCTAATGGCTGGATATCTGACAGTCGGAGAAGAGTGAACTGAAGGTCTGAGCCTTGGATCCGGTGGGCGTTGGCTGTTGGGTGACGGAGGACTGGTGGCAAACTGGAGGCAGGTGTAGGACTACATCGTCGCGGACGTGAGCTGCTGGACGTGGTACGGCAGTACGGGAGAGTGTCGCCATTCGGATCTGCATTCCAATGGGAGCTGATCAGCTGCATTGGTGTCCTGGAGTGTTTGGAGCTAGAAGGAATTATATTCTGGAGTGTGTCCTGCGACGTTTTGCTGATCTGTGGTGAGAAGAGGCTCTGGGTGGACAACTTGTTGGACCGCTACCAGCGGAAAGGAGTGAGTAATGTCCAAATCTAATTTAAAAAAAAAAACTGGACCATTTAGACTCAGGGTCTGATGATCTGGATGAGATAAAAAAAAATCCTTGAGTTTTATGAGGGCAGAAATTTCTACAATAACATCCCAGCTGAAACTTTTTCAAAAGTAACATCTGGAGAAGAACTACTGAAGATTCGTCTCCATTGGACAAACGGATCTTAGAAGAGCAGGTGGTCTCTTTTCTGCAGACCAACAAGATTGACATAAGTCACGAGGACATCTCTTTGTGTCATACCCTGCCTAGTAAAATGGACAAATCTAAACTGGTTGTTGTTATGAGATTTATTAGCAAGAAAGTAAGGAACAATATGCTGGTGAAGATTCTCAGTTGTCCAGGACATGATAAAATCAAAAAAGGCGTTCAATACAAGATCAACTGGACTTTATTTGTTACAGAAGACGTTTTGCTTCTCATCCGAGGAGCTTTATCAATTCAATGAAACAGACTGTGTGCGCGTGGAGTTATAACAGTGAGTCACGCACCAACATACCGGGTATGTAAATTTCAAACTGAGGTAACACATACATGTAAATTGACAGATCACACCTTAACAGTAGGGAGTTCCCTTGAGGTCTCTGACAGAAGACACACAACTGTATGTAAATTGACAAAAACACCCTCCCAAACCAACAACAGAGGTTTCTCAAAAAAACTTTGCTAGTCTAATTCACAGACAAGACACCTCTGCTCCCATCCGGTGTAAAACGTTTGGGAATCAGCCCCAGAACTGAGTTATAAGTCTTAGAAAGTTGAAATCTCAGACCTCCTCCTCTGTTAAGAGAAGGTTTTTCTCTCTTAACATAAACAGCTTCCTTCACACCCCTCTCAAACCATCTGTGCTCTCTGTCCAAAATTTGCACATTCTGGTCCTCAAAAGAGTGACCCTTGTCCGTGAGGTGGAGGTGAACAGCTGAGTTTTGTCCAGAGGAGGTTGCTCTCCTGTGTTGGGACATTCTTCTGTGGATAGGCTGCTTAGTTTCTCCAATGTAGCGGTCTGGGCAGTCCTCGCTGCACTGGACTACAGGAAGAGGGATGCCCAACATGCCCCTCTGACCATCAACAGCACCACAGTGGAGAGAGTAGACAGCACCAAGTTCCTGGGAGTGCACGTCTCAGAGGACCTGTCCTGGAGCAGGAACACTGCATCACTGGCCAAGAAGGCTCACCAGCGTCTCTACTTTCTCCGCAAGCTGAAAAGGGCTGGAGCTTCAACCCCCATCATGTGCACCTTCTACAGAGGTGCCATAGAAAGTGTCCTGACCAGCTGCATCACTGTGTGGTTTGGTGCATGTACTGCATCCTGCCGCAAGAGCCTCCAGCGCATCGTGAGAGCAGCTGAGAAGATTGTCGGCACCTCCTTCCCCTCACTGCAGGACTTACACAGCAACCGCCTCACTGGAAAGCCCTCTGCATGGCAGGTGATCCCACACACCCACTACACAGCTGCTTCAGCCTGTTGCCTTCAGGGAGGAGACTGAGGAGTCTCCAGGCTCGAACCAGCAGACGAAATGACAGCTCTGTTCATCAGGCAGTCAGGATGCTTAACTCTCTACCTGCTCTGCCCTCCCTCCCACTTCTACTGCCTTAACACAAAAAAACTTTCACACATTACCACACAACACAAAGATTTTAACACTGGACTCTGTGTCATCAAAATGAGTTATTCACTCAACTCATGGTCATGTGCTCATTCAGTTTGCACTACTTCTCATATTTGCACTAATGTTTGTATTACATTACTGCCTATAGTCATACTACTGTTTACATTCATTGTTTACATTTATTACTACTGTTTACATTTATTACTACTGTTTACATTTACACTACTTTTTATATCTACACTACTGCTGATATATATATATAAATATATATTTTTTACTAGCCTTATTACATTTGCCACTGTACCTCTATACCAATATCAACTACCTCATACATATACTGTGTACATAAACTTCATATGCTGCTTTGTCACTCTATTACAAATGTCAATGCCAGAACTTTCATTTTATTTTATAGATATACTTTTTACACTTTTATACTACTATGCAAAAAACTCAGGACAGTATTACACTTTTGTTATTTCATTTTATGCTTATGTTTATTAAATGTTTAGTGTTTTAGTGTTGGTGTAACTTTTCATACTTTCATACTACTACTATGCAAAAACTACTATGCAAAAACTCAGGACAGTATTACACTTTTATTATTTCATTTTATGCTTATGTTTATTAAATGTTTTAGTGTTTTAGTGTTTAAATGTTTACTGTTGCACCGAGGGACAGAGAGAAATGCAATTTCAATCCTGTGTATGTCCTGTACATATTGCAGTTTTGACAATAAAGTTGACTTTGACTTTGATATGTGTGTGTGTGTATGTGTGTGTGTGTGCGTGCATGCGTGCGTGTGTGTGTGTGTGTGTGTGTGTGGGCAGCACGGAGGCGCAACTGTTAGAGCTGCTGCCTCTCAGCAAGCATGTCCCTGGTTCAAATCCCGGTCTAGGGGCCTTTCTGGGTGGAGTTTGCATGTTCTCTCCGTGCATGCGTGGGTTTTCTCCGGGTACTCCGGTTTCCTCCCACAGTCCAAAAACATGCATGTTAGGCTGATTGGTAACTCTAAATTGTCCCTAGGTGTGAGTGAGAGTGTGAATGGTTGTTTGTCTCTATGTGTTCCTGTGATAGACTTGCAACCTGTCCAGGGTGTACCCCACCCCTTGCACAGTGATTGCTGGACATGGGCACCAGCGACCCCTGTGACCCAAAATGGAAGAAGCAGGTGAAGATAATGGCTGGATGGATATATATATATGTGTGTGTGTGTGTGTGTGTGTGTGTGTGTGTGCGTGCGTGCGTGCG